>PVIH01001857.1:187613-212613 GCA_004025045.1 Sigmodon hispidus
GATTGCTACACATATATTTACTTTGTGTTCAGCTTTCCCTCTGAATTTTTTTTTCCATCCCTGTATATCCTTATTCAAGGTCCCTTCCCCCTCCCACCACATCAGGTCATTTTTCTTCTCTGCAACTCCCCATCCCCTCCCTGGGCAGGGAGCAGACAGTCCTATGGTCCCACTGACCCAATAATGCTTGGATCAGTCTTCACTCCTGGCCAAATCCAGTTTTGTCCCCCCTCCCTCAAGAGTGAGTCAGGTGTTAGCTCTCTCTCTCTTTCTCTCTGTATGTCTGTTAAAAACTGGAAATTGAACCCAAGGCTTTGCACAGGCTAGACTGTTGTTTTTCCATCATCACAAGTTTCACTTTAATCTTCTACTGTTTCTGCCTATAATTGTGTCTCCATGGTTACTGGCCTGCTTCTCTGGCAGTGACCTGGCCACTTGGCCATGACCTGGTGAGAATTCTGTTTCTGCAGGCACCAGCTCTGTTGCTACCACCAAATGTAGCTTTTAATTAAATTTCTGTCATTCTATTTATCAGTAAGACTCAGGAGTCAGAGGCTGGGGTGAAAACCTGCTAGCTCAGAGAAGCTGAGTAGCAACTAGTTGACCCTAATTCTTTGTCAGCGTCTCCAAAAGAGTGTCCTTCTGCTCTACCAAATCAAAAAACAAAACAAAAAACCCACACTACTCAAAGCCTCTCTCCCTGCTACTTCTGTGCATCTCTCTCTCTGTCTCTCAGACACTCTCTGATGTTCTATGACTACTTTCTATCAAGTAGTTGCTAACTCAGCCTCTTGACCCAAGGTTAATTTTATTTAATTAATGCAAATGCAAACTTAGGATTCACAGTGTGACCAAATATCCTGCAACACTAGGCATATGGTTTACCACAGTGCTATACTTCATCCCTAATGTCATTTTTTATAACTCTGGGTCTCACATAGCCCAGGCTTGGTTTAAATTCACAACATAGCCCAAGATAACCTTAAACTTCTGAATCTCGCCTGAGCACTGGGATCACAGCATGAGCTACTTTGCCTAGTTTATTTAATACTGGAGGGTGAAGCTAAGGCCTCCTTCCTGTTATGGGTATGAACTATACTAACTGAATTACATCCCCAGCTGAAATCTCTTAATACCTTCTCTTTCTCATAACTATTCTAGACCATCATCTTCTCCCACTTGAATTCTCTACCTCCTTGATGGTCACTCTCTACTCAGTAACCTTTTCCAAACATATATTCTTCACTTCCCCCTCTCCTAGTCTTGAAGAATTTTGTGATAATGAGCTAGAGGGGTATCTCAGTAGTTAAGAGCATCGACTGGTCTTTTCAAGGACTCAAGTTCAGTTTCCAGAACCTACATGGCATCTCACAATTGCTTGTAACTTCAGGGATTTAGGAAACCTGACACTCTCCTCTCCCTCTGTGAGTTCTGTTCTCTCTCTCTCTCTCTCTCTCTCTCTCTCTCTCTCTCTCTCTCTCTCTCTCTCCATATATATATACACACATATATATACACATATGTATACATACAAATATTACATAAATGAATGAATAATTAGTTTAAAAAGAAGTTTATGAGTATGACTCTACTTCCTCTCTGCCTACATCTGCTTTCTTGAATTCTCTTTTTCCAGCCACATGGACTCTAGGGCCCCAGCACTGCTGGGCCAAGGTTCTGACCCTGCTCCCTGGATCCCTATTCTCCACTAGATAGTCTAATAAGTAATGTGACAGCTGCTGGAGGGAAAGCAATGAAATTCTAGACATCATGCAAGGAAAACAGCGATTAATTATGATCGTCTGAGAAGCCACATTATGTTCTTAATAATCATTACAATCTTAAAATTATGTAGGCATTACAGAGAGCAGATGGTTTGGGGTTTTATTTAGAGCTAGCATTCAGTTACCAGGGAAGAATTGATATCAGCTAATGCATCTTGATGAAATTTACATGTTTTTGCTTGCATTTATTAGTTTTGCAATCGCTGTTATTTGCCTTGTGTTTGACATCACAGTCGCAATTCATAAAAATAAATCAATGGCCTGGTGCAAATTAATTGATGTGTAAAATTGGTGATGATGACAACCGTATCAGCATCATATCCATAATGGTGATATTAATATAAATGGACACAACTGAAGCATGAAGATGCACCTTGGAAAGTGAATCTATAAAAATGAGGAGGGGAGGTGGGAATCCAGGAAGACTGTCAATCATGTTCTGAAAACTGGATATTATCAGGTCTCCATGAAGCCAAGGAAACCTTTGCAACATTCCAAAGGAATATCACTGATAAAGCAGAAGCACACAATGATGCTTTTTATACTGAGGCATCATGTGCTTAAAGGCAGAGAAACAAACCTCACATCATCTCCATTGAAAGTGTATTGCTTCCTTCATCCCAAAATGAGGACAAACGGCCAGAACTTAAGCATATTGCAGATTGAATGGTGCCTACGGCTCATGTGTAAGAAAGAAGTGGGATGTGGTATTGGTAAGCTATGTTATCTATCATGAAGCCTTTGGTGTTGAAAAGCAACTACTTTCATTCACGTATTTGTGTATGTTATACCATAGCGTACTCTCTCTCTCTCTTTCTCTCTCTCTCTCTGTCTCTCTGTCTCTCTCTCTCTCTCTCTCTCTCTCTCTCTCTCTCTCTCTCTCTCTCTCTCTCTCTCTCTCTCTCTCTCTCTCTCTCTCTCTCTCTCTCTCTCTGTGTGTGTGTGTGTGTGTGTGTGTGTGTGTGTACACATGTGCATGTAAAAGCCAGAAGTTGACGTCCTTGATGAGTCTCCACCTTACTTTTTGAGACAGTTCTTTCCTGAACCTGGAGCTCACCAAATGGCTAATTTGATTGGCCAATGAGCCCTAGGGATCCTCCTGTCTCTATCTCCCTCCATCATCCCATGCTAATATTACAAACACAGGCCGCCATGGCCAGACTTTTACATGGATGCTGGGGATATGAACTCAGGTCCTTATTCTTTTTTTTTTTTTTTTTTTAAAAAAACCTTTATTTATTTATTTATTTGCCTTGGTGTTTGCCTGGAACTGGAACTACAGACAGTTGTCAGCTGCCATGTGGGTGCTGGGAATCGAACCCGGGTCCTCTGGAAGAGCAGACAGTGCTCTTAACCGCTGAGCCATCTCTCCAGCCCCTCAGGTCCTTATTCTTGCACAGCAAACATTTTCCCATGGAACCATCTTTCCAAACCCCTGAATCTTTGTATTCTTGCAAATATTTTATGTTAGCAGTTTCAAGGAACCAGGGCTGTGTGTGCTTTGTAAAAAGCGGCACTTGGTACAAGTTGCGTGTATCTCAGGAGGAAACCCTAGGTGAACTCATGGTCTACTTGTTCATTTGTAGTTAGTAATTTGCTTCCTGCCTTTGATTCTGGAAAGCTGGAAATGAGAAAATGTGATCAAGGCTGAACTGAGAATAAGTCATTTCAGTGGGACACACATAGAGAAATGGGTAGCCAGCATAGGACTCTCAGAAACCAGTTGGTGCTTATATTTTGAGTGTGAAATGTCTCCCACAGGCTCATGTGTGTGAACATTTGGTCCCCAGATGATGGCAATGTTTGGGATGATTGTGGGACCTTCAGGAGATGAAGCTTTGACTTAAGGAAATGGACCACTGGGGCTGGGCTTTGAAATTTTATAGTCAGGCCTCACTTCCTGCTCTCTCTCTCTCTCTCTCTCTCTCTCTCTCTCTCTCTCTCTCTCTCTGTCTCTCTCTCTCTGTCTCTCTCTCTCTCTCTCTGTCTCTCTCTCTCTCTCTCTCTCTCTGTGTGTGTGTGTGTATGTGTGTGACTGTCTATCTGTTGGAATGTATCTCTCTTTCTCCTATATCTTTCTGTCTCCTTTTCTCTGTCTCTCTGTCTGTCTCTCTGTGTGTATGCCTCTCTGTCTCTCTCCTTTGTCACTGTCTCCCTGTCTCTGTCTCTCTGTTTTTGTCTCTGCCCCCCTGTGTGTCTCTGTCTTTCTCTATCTCTGCCTCTCTCTCTGCCTCTTGACTGGATAGGGTGTGACCAGTTGCCTCCCAGTCCCTTCTGGGATGGACTGTGCATCCTGAAACCGTGAGCCACGATAAACTCTTCGTCCTTTAAACTTTGTTCCCACAGTGATGAGAAAAGCATCTAACACGGCATCTGGAACCCTTCCCAGATGCCTTTCACCTGTGCACAGTCCACACACCTGGAACTCATGCCAGCAAATTCCAGATGTTGTCTCTAGTGCGTCAAAAAGTTCTGATTTAAAAAAGAAAGAAAGAAAGAAAGGAAAGAAAGAATTACAGGAGTGGGAGGTAAGAGAGAGGAAAGGAGGAAAGAGAGGGAGAGATGGAGGGAGGGAGGGAGAGGGGAGGGAGAGAAGAAGAAAGAAAGAACAAGTAGATGAGAAAAAAAAAAAAGGCCTATTGTACCTACCATCTGTTCTCAAGCCAAATATAGACACCATGAAATATATCACAACAATATGATCCTTAGGGGGAAGAAAGAATCATTAGAATAAGTTCTAAACTATTATGTTTTATTTATAAACGTGCAAACTTCTATCCAATCGCCAAAAACCTATTAAAGGATATGAGGCTGCTGAATGTCAAGGCAACGGGACCCCAGAGGAGAGCGCATCTTCCCCACGATCCTGTACATCTTATTATCATGCCGGGTGCACAAGAGTCAATATTTGTGGATGTAATGAATAAATCAGTGTCATCACACCCAGCTCTCTCCTATAATTTTCAAGCTCTGGGAAGCTTGTGTGTAGTTTCACAGTCCCTGAAAGTGAATCTGAGCCGCCTTCCTCAGCATGAGTGACATCAGCCACCCTGAGGCTACCATCCTGCTCTATCTAGTCCCTGGCTCATCACTCTCTGTCTCACAGAACCATCATGCCACACATGGACCTTGTTTATCTTCTCCTCATCTTGCCTCCATAATACCCCTTGAGTCTTGAGTGGCCCACTGCCAACCTAGCAAGCCATCCCCAGATGCCAAAAATGAGGTCGGGAAATGGCAGACCTCAGACCTAGAAGCAGTATCTTCACATTGTCTTCACCATTAAATATCCAGGGCCTTTGTTCACTGTCCTGACTGTTAGGCAGTTTCTATTCCCCAAACCAATGGGTACTGCTCACGGGACCGAGAGCTTGAAAACTTTTCAATTGAACACGTTTCACAGATTTAAGTTCAATTGGTTAGATTTAAATGTTGACTACAAGCTTAATCATAATTTTCTAAGCCTGAAATTCAAAACACCAGCCTCATCTGTCTTTATAAAGACTTTAAATGCTTTAAGGAACAGGCAAAATACACAGTAAGCAAAGAGATTTAAACCAGTCCATGAACTACACAGAACAGCATGAATCCTGCTCTGCTGGAGAGAATGTCTTAATCATCCCTAAGACCTCTTTTGTCTCTTCTAGGAGGTGTGACATTGTCCCCCCCTCCTCGACACTAGGAGATTGAAGACACTAGGCTAATGTGGATTGTAGAAAGAGTGATAGCAGAAGATTTGGGTGTGGTTCACAAGGATCCCAAACAAATCCACCAGTGCTTAGATAAGATTTGTTGTGTAATTATTGTGATGGATGGTGCTCTCCAGTTGACAGATTCTAGAATCATTGAGAAATAGACTCTGGGGCATACCTTTGAAGGATTATCTTGATTATAGTTACTGTGGTGGGAAACCCTGCCCACTGTGGGTGGCATCATTCCCTGGCTGGGACCTTGGCCCTGTAAGTGGAAAAAGGGCACTAAGCAGCAGCATGCATTCATCCCTCTCTGTCTCTGACTAGGGATTCAATGTAACCAACTGCTTCAAGCCCCTGATGCTCAGATTTCCTTGCTATGATAGACTGTACCCTTTAACTGTGAGCCAACCAAGCAAAAAGCAAACAAACAAAACCCTCTTCCCTGAAGTTTCTTTTATGAAGGTGTTTTTAATCACAGAATTGGGAAAAGAAACTAAAACAGTTACATTCGGAACACTATGAGAGAATGTAAAATTCATTGCTAATGGCAAAACCTTTTCAACATTTCTAATAACCTTGTGTTTTCCATCAAAATGGTTCTTGTTTTGAAAGTTGTTACATGTAGGACAACATAAACCTAATTTTCAATCACTTGTTCTGGATAAGGCTTGTTCTAATTTTAGCCTAAAAATCTTGCCAGCTTGCCAGGCTGGGGAGATAGCTCCCAAGGGGGAAAAAGTGTTTGTCTTATAAACACAAGGACCTGAGTTTGATCCCCTGAATCTATATGAAAATTGCAAGTATGATAGTGCACATGTGGAATCCCAGCACTGAGGAAGCTGAGGCAGGAGGATTACTGCCAGTCTAGCTTAACTGATGACTTCTAGGTTGATGAGAAATTCTATCTCAAAAGATAAGCCATCAAGATGGCTCAGTGGATAAATGCACTTGGCACCAAGCCTGATGACCTGAGATGGATCCCCAGAACCCACAAAGAGTGTAAGCTGAAAACCAATTCCTGCAAATCATCCTCCGACTTCCACAAACACACTGTGGCATGCCAAATTAATAATTAATTACAAGAAGGCAATATTTAAGAAAGACATCTGAGGTCGCCATCTGGCTCTTACACATATGCACACCCACACATACATGTGCACTGACACACGAGTGAGCACACATATGTACATTTATACAGATGCACCCCTTATCTACTTGGATCTCACTTTCTTTCCTATTGCTGTTCCCATCATTTTCATTTGCAGACTCGAAAAACAATCTTGCCATCTAATTCAGTCATGCCCCTAAATTCAACACCCAAGCATGACATTAAAAGAAAGAAAAAAAAAGCCACAGGACTGTTCAATGCCATAAAAAATCAAACAGCCAGAGGTGGACATGTGCATGTCCATCTAGAGCAGTTTGCTTTGGGCAGGCAAGAAGAAGCCATCGACCCACCTGGTGCCTTGGCATGGGGTGGTCAAGCACCATTATGGTGAGTAAATGTACAGTGGGGTATGGGAGGTAGAGAGAGATTCACTTCCTGTAAAGAAAGGCAGATCTGAAGAGGTAAACACTGTGAAGAATAGACTAATGTGGAAAATATTGTTTGCCACCCAGGGACATGGTGTCATCAGATCCTGGGCTGCTGCCATGTCTGGGTCTGTAGCCCTACCACAATCAAAGTCTATGTCAATGTCCAAGGCTCCAGTTGCCACCAAAGGTAATGCAGGTGCCCACTATCACAGGGACTATGCAGATTAGGGTGTCAGCACTGACACCCAGGGCCATATTGACACTGGGCCTGAGCTTTGGCTGGGGGCCATTTCTGGGTCTGTGGCCCTGCCTCAGCCAGAGTCTGTGTTGAGTTCCATGCCTTCTGTTGCTGTCGGGAACCACGTGACTACCCAGAGTCTGAACCACCATATGGGGCCAGGTTGGACTCCAAGGACCATGCTGTTGCTGGACGAATTTGGATCTGAGAGGCTTGCATTACCACCCTGGGGCCATGGGACCAACCAGCCCCAAGCTTCTGGGTCTGTGGTCCTACAACAACTGGGTCTGTGTAGATGTTCATTGTCTGTGTTGCTACAGAGGCCCATGCAAACTGTGTATTGAACCATGAGCTAAAGAACAGGAGCCCTGCTGAGCCGCTACCAGTCACTGGCCTAGAGTGATCTGCTCCTCCACCACAACAGGAAAGCTGACCCTGAACCTCCTCAACTCTGGGATAATGGATCCTGATAATCCTGGCACAGGAAAGCTGGCCCCACCCCCTAATAGGAAAGCTGCCCCCTACACACACTTAAGAAAGCTCACCCCCACCCTGGCTCCACCCCTTGGCTGAGAAGAGTGAGCCTGGAATGACCAACTCAGCCTCTACCCAGGCAAACAACCAGTGCTTGGAGTAGGCACACCCCAACATCTACCCCATCTATGACCTGCTGGAGTGTGTGAAGGGACTGGTCCTGCAGAAGCATAGTCACAGGATCTCCGTGACTCAGAGCAACAGCAGGATGTCAAAGAAGAATGTCGGTGGAGGTGCAGTATTGATGCTGTACCAAAGCCAGAGGACTGAACCTGTCTAACAGCTCATTACACAATGAACATTTGCAAGTAAAGCTGTTCTGGAAAAAAGGGCCTACTGCCTGATATACATTACAGCTCCTAATGCCACTAAATGAATAAAGAGGTGATGGAGAGGCGACAAAGATGGAGGAGTATTGTGGGTTTTTTTTTCTTTATTATTGTTTATTTTTATTTCACTTTTATTCTTTTTAAGGTTTTCTTTTGAGGAGCACTACAAGAAGAAGGGAAAATACAGAGAGACTGGGAGATGAGTGAGGTCGGGTGTATGATGTGGAATTCCCAAAGAATCAATTTTTTTTTTAAAATGGCCATGTGATTTCTGTTAACTAGATGAAAGAATAATGAAATACATATCTGCAGAATATGTTTTCCAGCTGCCCATGTTGACTTGGCATTTGAGAAGGATCTTAGAAATGAAGGTACAGTTTGCTTGTAGCTCCTGCTGGTTCCCCACCAAACAAGCTGATAGTTGCTTTTCATCTTCTGCATATTAGAGACAAAGTTCTTTAAACTCATCTGGATGGTGCATAGTCCTAAAACTAAAAAAAAAAAAAAAAAGCAAAATCCAGAGCTGGAGAGATGGATCAGTAGTTAAGAGCACTTACCTCTCTTGCAGAGGCCCTGGGTTTGAAGCCCACCACCCACATGGCTCTTCACAACCATCTGGAACCTCCAATTTCATGGGCTACATTGCCCTCTCCTGGCCGCTCAGGGTACTGCAAGCATGTGGTGCACAAATATGCAGGCAAAAACACCTATGCATGTAAAATATAGTTTAAAAAGCAAAACCATAAAGAAGCCTGAATGTCTCATAACTACTGGATAAAGAGAGAGACCCAGATGCAATCAGCTAAAAGGATGCTCCTTCTCCACCCAAAATAAAAAGCTGTTGGGGCCCTCAGTGTTGGGAATGATTCTCAGTGCCTGAGGCCAGAATGAGAGAGAGTCTGTGGTGGATTCTACCCCTGCTGACATTTTCTGCAGATATTCTTTTAATAGCTCATGTCATCTGGGAACAACATTGTCCACCCATGCAGGGTAGCACTGTTGGAACTCTTTTCAATGTTATTCTAAAATCAGTCTTCAGACTCAAGGTTTTCATAAGACTTTTTTATACATTCTTAGTTTGGGTTGACCCACCCTATCCCTCATCCTGGCTCTCATTCCTGCTTAGTATTTAAACCCCCAGTATTCGTGCTTCTTATTCCATATTGCATGAATTATACTGTTCCTCTAATTATATTTTTAATAAGGCCACATTCTAGTAATTTCCATATGGCTTTTTCATGCACTCTTCCTCTAAGCTAGTCCTTCCTCCTCTTCATTTTTTTTCTCCTCCTGCATATATCTATTTTAATGTGAGAGAATTTTGAAAAGGAAAAATGGTCACATATATTTCTTGGTTGTATATGAGGGAAACAACAGGATATGTTGACACACACACACATAATGAAATAAAGAAAAACTCATATCTATCACCACCAGAATTTCCAGGTGTGTGTGTGTGTGTGTGTGTGTGTGTGTGTGTGTGTGTGTGTGTGTATGCAGGCAATCAAACCACAACTAATATCATGCAGGTAACACTTTTCCTGTAGATACAATTGATTGGTGTAGTGATGATGGTTATGAGACTGTGCAGTTACCAACATTAATCAAACTGTCCAGTTAAGGTAGAATCTTACCACATGCAAGTAATAACTTCATCAAGACGATGGAGGAAAGTTCAAGGCTGGTTTAAATACAATGAAGATGCTGGAATAGGGGCTGGGAGATGACTCACTGGGTAAGGCACAAGAAGGAGGAGCCAAGCTCATAATCCCAACACCCATATAAAAACTGGGCAGCCACCTGGAATGCTAGCACCAATCAGGGAGGCAGAGCTGACATTGCCAGGGCAAGCTTGTGAGCTAGACTGGCTGGATCAGAGAGGTCAGAGCTCAGTGAGGGATCCTGACTCGATCAGTCAGGTGAAGAACAATTAAGAGAGACACGCAGCATCAACCTCTGTCCTCCGTTCATATGCACACCCATGGACCCGCACATATTTGTGTGCACACCATACAAGCATATGCATTAAAAGAGATGATGAAATTCGTGTGCCAGTTGTACTTAGTAGCAATGCATGTCTCAAAATTACAACATTAGATTTTAAATGTTCCCACCACACATGCCAAACAAGGGAGTGAAGTAATAGATATGTTAATTATCTTGATTTAATCTTTCCATAATGCGCACACATATCAAAACATCACATCAGACCCTATAACTATGTGCAATTACCACAGACTCCAAAAGTGCTAATGGAACAGATTTCAAATGTTTCCACAAGAAAATGATAAGCATGTGAAATAATGGAGTCACAAACCTGAGTGATTTGACTGTGGCACAGTGTCTGGACACACGAGAACATCACACTGTATCCAAAAACTGTATGTCAAAAACAAGTTTGCTTTGTCAACTAAATGTGAGCATTGTATTTAAAAAGGCCACAGAGACAAAAGGTGAGGCTTGCTTCTGCTACTCTGCAAGGTGAGAGTGGCCTAGTCAGTCCTGCCGAACACACACTCACATGTTCTCATATGAATACACACACAACTATACCCAACTTGCACACATACACACACACACACACACACACAAATGCATGCTCACTTCCTTTCTTTGAACTCACCAACTTTGCATTTGTGTGTGTAGTACAATATAAACCCCAAGTACCATTCATCTTATTTATTATTGTTGTTGTTACCATGTGTACGTACTCTCATGTGTGTGGATGTGGGTGCATACGTGCATCGCCTTGCACACAGAATTCAGAAGACAAGCCAGTTCTTGCCTTCTATCTTGTGGGAGATGCTGCCTCTACTGCATACTCCCGTCTAGCTGGACCATGAATGTCCATGAATTCTCTTATCTTTTCTTCTCATCTCACAGGAGCAAGTATACTGCCATAGCCAGCTTTGCATGCTTTCTGGGGATTTGAACTAGGGCCCTAGCACTGAAACAACAGGTGTTCTTGCCCACTGAGCCACCTCTCCTGTCTTTAAACTTGGCCACTTTCTATCAGGAGAAATAACACACTAGGCAGACAGTCAGACTTCTTCCTAAAGACTTGGGAGTTAGATGCCTCTCCTCTTTCTATCTGTATAATGGTATTCCTAGCCCCCACTCCATGCAAAAGCAATTTCAAAGTCCAAAGTAGAAAGCTGGGAAGGACTTTCATGCCTAGGCAAATCTAGAAGTCCTGAGGTCAAGGTTGCAATCTAGACTTACCATCCTTTAGCAGCATTGGGAGGGATTGTTGGCATGGGGCAAAATTAGAGATGCTGTGTGACGGGCTCCTGTTCCCATATTTCATGATCCCCTGTCTCTCTGTTGGTGATCAATGGTGGTGTGAGGAGACCCCATTTCTCAACTTGTTTTTGTTGTTGGTTTTTGATTACCAGTTCATAGATCAAAAGCAGCCGCTGGCCTGCTTTCTTGTAACCTGCTCCTTCTCCTGTATCCCCCAATAAATAAATATCATGAGATTAGTTTTTTCCCCTAAGTCAGAGGTTACAAATTACAGGTCTTTTGGTCACATCTGGCCCTATGCACAATGGTTTTGGCTTTAAAGGCCTGGAGTAGTGACCGATATTTAGAAATCGAAGGCTGTTATATTAAAAATCCATCTTAAAATCGGATGTGTAGCTTCTCTTTGGAAATTGACTTGTCTAGCAGAACTGAGCCCTTTACTGTGAGGTCACAGCCAGGTCACCTATCAGTGCTCTCCCACAGCTACAGAAGGTCTGTTCTGCTTCATCTGGTTCACACTAATTCATTTGTTCTGTCTTTGTGTGCTGTGACTTCTCAAAACTTTAAATGTTAGAAAAACTTCAGAAATAAGAAAACCTCATCTTAAGCAGAAAAAGTTTTTTTTCTATGTTTCAACCTCAACTAGGACCTCACATGAGGTGGATACATGCCTCTGTGGGTAAGGGTGCTTGCTGGACAAGCATGAGGATCTGAGTTCAAAGCCCCCAGCAACCATGTAAAGGTTGTGCATGACTGTGCATGACTGTAACTCTGTTCATGGAGATTGAACACAGGACAGTAAGGAGCTCTTGCTGGCCAGCCAGCCTACCCTAGTGATTCAGTAAGAGATCCTGTCTCAATTGCATTAGGAGAAAAGCAATAGCACTCATCTGGCCTCTGCAGACATATGTATACCCATACATGTGTACACACTCACATACACACGAGATAAAAATAAATTTTAGAAAAGATTTCACAGGGCTGCAAATAGGTGGATAGTTGTAATAACTGGCAATAGCAACTTAAACAGAATAAGTTATTTGCAACATAGGACATAGAGCACAGAGCTGCTGTGGGTGCTCAGTGATGCTTATACAGAGACAGCGGTCTCTTTTCACTGTAAAGTACCATTTTCATCATCTTTTCTTACCTGCTTCATGGTTACAAGATAGCTGGCATGACTCCAGTAATGTGTGCATATATTAAACTAGAGGAATGAATCAAGAAGAGACAGAGAACATAACAGGAAAGTAAAATATTCCCAGATATCACAAGCTTATTTCCCATTGCATCATAATGAATCCAACCACTTTACAGGGATATGCAGATGTAGAACCATCCTTGCAGTGAGCATCACATTCAAAGAGGGATGAGCAACTGTGGGATCTACAGTCAGTAAGACTAGGTTCTGTCTGAAGTGTGGCCTTGGACCTCCTTGATCTGAATTCCTTATTTGGTAAATGTAGTGGTCAGTAGTAGTACCTTATATGTAAAAAGGTGATGATGATGGTTGATACTGGTTATGATGATGGTCATGATGCTGATGGTGGTAATGGTTGATTGCTGTTAAATAAAAGCTACTGACCTTTAAAGTAATTTCAGAAAACTTCCTTTTTCTTATTATGTCAGTTGACTGCAGTGTCTTTCCCTTCCTTTAAAATGATTTTTAAATTATTTATTATGAATAAAACATGACAGTAAGGGGTAAGATAAAGCTTTGGACTCAACTCCTTTGTCAACAGAAGATAATTGCTTAGTCCCGATGTGTTTCTGCAGACTTGATGTCAACAATTAAGGATGGCTAGATTTTAAAATCACTCAGAAAAGACCTAGCTCAAAGTTTGGCATGCATCTGTGTGTGTGTGTGTGTGTGTGTGTGTGTGTGTGTGTGTGTTTACACAAGCATGTATGTTCTGAAAAATTCAGCATAGTATTAAGAAAATATTTGCTTTGAATTTTGGTTTTAATTTTAATGTTTCCAAGAGCTGAGAATATATTTTGTTGGGAATTTAATTATTAGAATTAGTTCCCAGGGCCTAATGGCTTCCACTGAAATCCTGAAGCCAGAGAGATCATACTGGGTGTGAGATGAGAGGCTGGCCATTCTTGGTGCTTGCAATTTGATTTTTAAGGGTTTTTTTTCTTTTCACTCAGCATATCTTTTGTATGGCCCCTGCCACTGTTACCCAACTGAATCAAAATCTCTGCATGAGAACCAAAGAGATAGCTCCATGGGGAAAGTTACCTGCTGTTAAGCTTGACAAATTGGGACCCACACAGTAGGAGAAAGAGAACAGGCTCCAGTCTTTTGTCCCCTATGGCCTCCCTATGCATGTCACAGCACCCTCACACACAAAATAAAGACAGAATAAGAGGTCTCTGAATGGACTCTGGCAGTTGAAGTTTCCCTGGGTGATTTTGCTGGGCAGAGAGCCACATGTTATGAACTCAGCTATTAGACAATCTCTTTTTTTAGCTAGACTGTAGACCAGTTCTATACTTTGTGTAGCGTGCAGGAACTGCTGTGTTCCTTTATAGAAAACAGAGTCTGTTTAGGGATGATATATGCCTGGATCTAATTCTCACAGGCATGGAATTCTCAGAAAACACCCTGGCCCTTCGATGAGGGAGCAGCCCCCCTCTCTACCTCCCACCCCCATTTCCCCTCTTTTATCAACATCACACTTTAAAGAGTTGTGTTTCTTTCGTGTTTTTTTTTTTTTTTTCATCTCTCTTCCTAAAATGCAAGTTTCTTCTAAGCTGGTATGTCTCACGTGCATGGAAGGGTCTTAGAAATATGTCTTGCTGGATAGACTCTTCAGGGGGCAGCCTGAGCTGAGGGTGAGCATCTTGGGCATCACTTGAGATTTATAGGCATCTCCTCAGAGGCTTCCAGAGCAGGATGATGGCACTAACCCTCCACACCCCCATTTTGATCACCACTAGATGTAGGATCCCTGAAGAAAAAGTACCCCAAGATATAGCAATGATCTTCAGCTGAGGTTGTTGAACAGGGCTGTCATGGAGGGATCAATGTCTCCCAGCATCGTTCCTTATGGCTAAGCCATGCCGCCTTCCACTCAGAGACAGCAAGATGGAGATATCACTAGTTACTAATACAGCACACAATAAAATCTCAGCAAGCCTGTCTGTCACTGTCAGAGGAGTGTTATGAACAATATCTACCCCTCCTTACAAGATCCAAATTACAAACTGAAGTATGATTCTGTCATACTTAAGTATGTCAACTCGGTGAACCAATGAGTTTATTGGGCTCACTTCCAGACCATGGGTGAGGGCCTAAACTGGGAATATGGGCGACCCCCAAGTAGCCACACTGGATAGTCTCCAGCCATCATGGATGATGGCTTCCCTTTAGCTATGTATTTCACTGTCTTTGTAGTGGGATTATGTTGTTACATTGTAAATAATTGTCCCACCTACTAGTTTAATAAACACACTGATTGCCGGAAGGCAGACAGGAAGTGTGGGTGGAGCTACCAGACTGGGAAAACTCTGGGAACAGGAAGAGCAGAGCAGAGATGTCACAGAGATGCCAGGAGACGCAAAGAAAAGAAATTGAAATGCTGCTCTGAGAAAAGATACCAAGCCACATGGCTGAACAAGATGGATTGAGTTCAGATGAAGAAGGAGTTAGCAAGTTATATGCCTGAGCTCTAAGTCAATCAGCATAAAATTAATATGAATCTTTGTGTGTGTGATTATTTGGTGCTAAGCGGCAATGGGTCTGTGAGTGGGTCTAAATCTCAGGACTAGGCCTGAAAGTCTGGGCCAGAAACCAAACACAACACATCTCCCTTAGCCTATGTATCCTAGCCCCTTCCCTAGACAGTGACCACATATAATTAGAGTATATTTGCATACAAATGGCAGGGAGGGGGCTGAACCCTCAGGTAAGGGTCCAATGGCCCTCCTTAACCCTCCATCTGTGAGGGATACCAACAGTCCACAGGTCTCCTTATGATGGGCCCAAGCAAATCAGCACAGCTGATCCCAAGAATGGGACTTCAGTTTTGTTCAGAGGGTAGATGCTGACAACTTTTTTCTCGATTTTATCCCCAAAAGAAATAGATCTTTGACCTGGCAGCTTGCAAGCTGATCCTTCTTTGTTTTGGGAAGTGACAGCGAGGGACAAGCTTAGGGGCTTGGGGTGATAACTAAGAGAGGCATGAGAGAAGCAAATGTGATTCTTCTGCTCTTGCCGAGAACCCTCTAGGGATGCAGCCAGAATATACCTTAGGATTTTCTGAAGACACATTTAGCCCGGGTAGATCAGCCTAATAGCACCTGTCCCTGATACTTACAGACTTCTCAGGGCTATTACCCCTCCCTCCTCCACTGTGCATATGCATACAGATGGCTGAGCAGGAAGTGGCTGGCTGTCATAATTCATCCAGGACTGAGCTGGATGTAACACAGACAGTTCCACTGCCCAGGTCACCCAGGACATTAGGGCCCAAGCACCTTCCCTCAGATGCCCAGGTGACTGATGCCCTGAAGCCATGAGACAGCATGGTGTCCAAATGTCATCTGTTATGGCTGGTGCTGTTGATAACCAGTGCAGTTAGAAGATGGAGGCAGAAACTGAGAGACATTGGCATCTTGGCATCTTGGTCAACCAGACATATTCAGAGGTCACATAGGCACCCCAGTGGGTCTAATACCCACCATTACTTTGTCCAATTTATTCCTCAGTTCTTAGCTGTGACGTGTGTTTATGTGGTCCTCTCCTTTTATCCTGTCAGAAGCCTAGGGGAGAGCTGGAGGTGTCTTTTAAAATCCCCGACATTTAACAAATGCTATAAGGTGCTTTGGTCCTATGACCTTCCCATGGCATATTTTTCCCCGGTGCATCTGGCTGGTTTGCTATTGTTAGCAAATTGTGTGGTTGGAAATGTGACCCTGGAGATACATTGAGGACCTGTAGGAAAAAGTCTGTTATTAAGTCTCGATGCTACAATAAAATCAGCATTGGCCATTCTGGGCTTGCTCAGATTAGGAGGCAAGGAGATGTCAGGAGCACAGGACAATGAAAACTTGGTGGGCTCAGCATCCTGCAGGATGTGCTAAATTTCCTCCAAAAGACAGCAAGGCAGACTAGATAAAGGCTTGCTGGTGTTGATGAGGGAGATATCACAAATTGAGGAAATGCATTCTCTAGTATCCGTGTCAGGGGAATCCCCAGATCAGATGCACTTGTTTATTTACTATTTCCTGTCTTCCTCAAAATTCAGGTGATGAACAGGTTCATTGGTCTTTCTTTAGCAGTTACTCTGAAGTGAACAAGTCATGGAGGCTGCATACTTTTTCATATTGGTCCTCAGCTGTGGGCTGGCTGTCACATGCCCAGTGTTCCTGGATATGTGACTTTCTCCTTGTAGCTTCAAGTATTTCATTGTCCCATTGACAGGTCTTTTAGCATTAATGGTGTATCCCTTCCATCATGTAAAACCAGCTACTCATTTGTAACCACCTGATGCTAATCAGGAGCTGACAAGCTCTTTGTGAATGTAAGAACTTTGTGCTACCAAGATGGACAGAGCCATCCGTTATTGGCTCATTCTTTCAGACCCTTGATATCTGTTCAAAAGAAGGCCCCTGTGCTAATTCTGGGTAGTCGATACTTAGCACTAATCCCTGCCAAGTAGACACACATACTATAATGTCATTATCCCACACTGCTCCCCTCCCACCACAGTGGCTGGCATGGCTTTGTTCTCCAATTAGCCAAACTCTTCAGCTGTGGACAGGATGTTGCAGCCTTGAATGCCTTCATGTGCAAGATATGCTATCTGCACTAATTAAATAAAAAGCAGACAAAATTCTAAGTAGCTTCTCCCCCATGCCTGCAGCATTCATTGATCCTTCTATGGAGTCAGTGCTGGAGAGTGGCAGGGAGATATCCAAGGAGGTAAGACATGCCAACATCATTATACCAGAGAAAGAAACTGAAACAAAAGAACAGTGGTAATCCTGAATGTCATGTAGCCACTAAGACTTCTTAATTGTCTGAAGATGCCACCAACCTAAAGGCCACAGACAAGCTATAAATGTGAAAATGTAGTCATAAATGCATAAAAACAGAGATATTAATATTCGGGGATTTAACTTCCCTCTATTTTACCTGGGCTAATTTTAAAGATGTGCCTCAAAGGCCAGGTTGTGTCTCAGGTGACAGAATGCCTGCCTTACATACATGAAGCCCTGGATTTTCTCCCCACATTGTATAAACCAGGTGAAGTGATGTGTGCAAATAGTGAAATGAAGGTAGAAATATCAGTTGTTCAAGATATACCTGTCTACATAGCCAGTTCAAACCTAACTCAGGCTACATGAGGCTGTCATACAAAAATACTTTGAGTGACCTTGACTCAGGCACATTAAGCTGGGACTCAGGAACGCCCCCCCCCAGAGCTCCTGTCTCACTAAGTAAATTACAGGGTTGCCCTTTGAACTCGGTCTCCACGTGAACTTCCTGGTCCAGACAGTGGCTGCCTTATAATGTCCTACCAAGACTGGTCTGTGTTCCAATCCAGCAAACTGAGTGTTCATGCCTATAAACCCAGCACTTAGAGTGCCAATGCAGATGGATTGCCCAAGTTCAAAGCCAATCTGGGCTACATAATGATTCTCAGGGCAAAACCATTTTAGGTCTACGAAAGTCATTACCACCTCAATTAAATGGGACAGAAGCCATAATAACCATGCTGACAACTTTCCACACCTTTTTTATTTTATTTTACAAACATAATAATCTCCACTAGGTTGGAAATATTTTTAACAATTTATTTGTTCATATTTTATGTGCATGCATGTTCCATCTGTATGTATATCTGTGCATCATGTGTGCAATGCCCACAGAGACCAAGGTGTCAGATCTTCTTGAACTGGAGATGGCTGTTTTTATCTGCTGAGCCATTGCTCCAACTTCCCAGAATTCTTATTTGCAGATAATAGAATACAGCCTTGGCTGGTTTACATGGATGCCAAGTTATTTAATTTATTAAAAAGGATAATGGATAACTTGGTTACTGGAGTGACAGTAACCAGTGTGTCAGGGATGGAGCAAACGTCTCTTGGCCATGGCCCACTCCAACCTGTCATCTATGCCAATCTATAGGGGTTTCTGTGGAGGTAGCAAAGACACTACTCTGGAGACCTCTATACCAACCACGCCATTCACAGGTAACACTGATCTGGCAAGCAAGTTCCTCTTAAAGAGCATATGTAGGTGGTGTTAGCTTGCTTTCATCCCAGGAAAGCTGGCTGTCTCTTGAGGTGCTCAGCACTGACAGAGAATCTGCTAGCTCACAGCAACTGAGGAAGCCAGGCTTTTTCAGGGAGATAGAGAGGAAGGAAACTTCCAGAAGCAGCTCTCATTTACCTTAGAAGATGAGACTGAGCTGAAGCTCTCAGAAGCAATGGGTGATCTCACTTTGTCAGAGGCTCTTTCTTACAGATAGTCTTTGTGGACAGCAAGGATAACGGAGTAGCTGCCCAAGCTTAGGAGCCAGCCTCTCACAGCACCAGGTAGCAGTTCAAACAAGTGGTGTGTCACAGGCAGACTTTCAATCTTGGTAAAGAAGGTTAATGTAGTAGGTGTTTAGCTTTCTTTAGCTGTCACAAAATGGGTCATCTTTTAAGGCCAACATCCATTTTCTCACTACCATGATGGATGGAAATTGACATCCAGGTGTCCACAGCACTCACTGGGTGGAGCCTTCCTGCCTCTTCTTGCTCCTGGGACTACAGATGCTCCATGACTTAAGGCCCATGTCCTGTCTTCCCTGTTCCCTGTGGGTGCCATAGCTTCTCCTATGGATCCTTCTAGAAGTTTTATATATGTACAAAAATGGTCTTTCTTTTCCCTCTACCACAGCAATTTTCTACACAGGAGCTCCAAGGAAACCTCCTGAATGCATAAGCTCTTCACCAGGAGTTCTTGGGCAGCTAAGGGTGGGAGATGCCTGGGAACCAACAGAGAAGGCCAGCTTGGCTATCACTGCTTGGTATTCTCTGCTGCCAGCTTTGGGTTTTACAGGCATGTTCTGATGACCAATGCCACTGTTATCAATGATGCTCCATCACAGTGGTTCCCAACCTTCCTAATGCTGTGACCCTTTAATACAGTTCCTCATGTTGTGGTGATGCCCCCTACCTCCCTGCCACACACACACACACTACAAAATTATTTCGCTGCTACTTCATAACTGTCATTTTGCTACTATTAGGAATTCTAATGTAAATCTCTAAAATTTAGGATATCTGATATATGACCCCCAAATGAGGTTATGACCCACAAGTTGAGGGCCACTGTGGCAGATTGGCCTTTGTGGTAGGAATGTGCTGCTAAGATTCATAAACATCTTCCCCTCCTTGTCAGATCTCAATCACAAATTGGAAGGTGAATCCACCAGAGTTCACTTTGGGAAACCAATAAATTTTATAAGGCTTCCTTCCAGAGTATGAGTGGAGGGTTATTGGTAGGAACATAGCAGCCACAGTAGAAGGTATACACCCTGCAGGGATGATGGTTGGTCCATGGCTGTGGAGAGCCTCTCTGCTCACTTTTCCCCAACTATAACCTCGAGCCCAGCAGTTCTCAGCCTGTGAGTAACAACCCCTTTGGGGAGCAAATGACTCTTTCACAGGGGTCACCTAAGACCATTGGAAAGCAGATATTTGCATTGCAATCCATAACCGCTGCAAAATTACAGTTATGAAGTAGTAACAAAAATAATTTTATGGTTGAGAGTCAGCACAAGATGAGGAACTATATTAAGGAATTACAGCATTAGGAAGGTTGAGGACCACCGTGCTGGCCCCTCCTTGAAATGCTAAGGTCACATGCAATTGAGGCATAATTAGCTGTACACCTGGTTGGGAAGGCCAGCTGGATACTCATGTGAAGGTTCCAGACCTGTCCTGTCCTCTCTTTCTGAGAGAGAACGTCGACATCAACAGGACCAAATGGACTCCTGAGGGTAATGGTTATTCCTGCTAGTTCTGTAAAGAAGAAAGAGGAAGCCCGAGCCTGGGAGTCCCGTGCCAACCTTCTCTCTTTAGGGTGTATTTTTGAATCACTCCACATTGGGAGCAGAATGCTGACTTGATCCATTCATAGCTGCATAGCCATGAAGCCCAATGCGGTGCACACTGGCCAGCTCCCAATGCCTAAGAAACACAGCCACAGGCCCATAATGCACCAGGGCCTAAGCTCCAGTACCTAAAAGAGAGTATTGACATCCTCTTTCCTGCTCTGCCCGAGTCTTCCCTGACACCATGATGGGTCCCTTCTCAAAGTGTTAGCCATGTTAAACTCCTGCCTTACATTGTTCCTTATCAGGTATTTGGGCCTATTGATAAGAAAGATAACTATCAAATATGTTTAGTGTTTATTTGTATATATGTTATTTTTTAATAGAGGCCCCTGCCCCCGCCTGTGCCTCTGCCTCCACCTTCAGAGTGCTGGAATTAAAAGTATTTGCCTACCACCCCCTGGCTTAAGACTTGTTTGTTTTTATTTTATGTGTGTACATGTTTTGCCTGCAAATATGTTTGTGCACCACGTGCATGCATTACCCACAGAGGCCAGAAGGGGGCATCAGATACCTGGAACTAGAGTTACAGATGGTTATTAGCTGCCCTTAGGTGCTTGAAATCAAATCTGGGCCCTCTGCAAGAACATCAAGTGCTCTTAAGTGCTGATCTATTTCTCCAGCCCTGTTATTTTTATAATTTTTTTAAAAAAAATGAAGTTGATTTTTTTTAAAAAAAAAATTGTATTATATATGCCTCTTTGAGGAGGTATATGTGCTGCAGTTCACACCTGAAGTTCAGAGGGTAACTTATAGAAATCATTCTCTTTTTCAAGCATGTGAGTCCTAAGGATGGAACCCAGGTTATGAGGCTCTTGAAAGGAAAAGCTAGCACACTCCTATCACAAGCTGCTTTCATCAGCTAAAACCTAACATAGACAGTTACTTTCCTGAGTAAATGCCACATGAGGGAAGTTCAGTGACTTTGCATGCAGTAGCTCACTGGGTCTTTGGGAAGGCTGATAAAGCTGGGACCATCCCCATTTCACAGCTAGGGAATAAAGCAGAGAAGTGAGCTGTTCAGAGTCACACAGCCAAGGACATACCAGAACACCTAACCAGTGGGACCCAGCCAATCTGGAGGGTCTCATACAATGTTTATTCAATGTCCTATTTTTCCGAATAGTGCATTCTTTTGCACCTACTTGAAGGGAGTTAACTTTACTGATGTCCAATGGTAACAGTGTCCTGCCCTTGATATCAGTTCAAAGTGGTTTGTTTGAATACATTTTTTAAAATGATTGTTGAACTCCAGTTAATAGCATGTGGTCTGAAGCCTTTGGGGGCATGGGAAGTGGGTGTTTGTAGCTTCCTTTGAGATGGATCATAAAAAGCAGATGGAGAGAGGACAGATAAAAAGCTGTGATGTGGACAGATCTATGATAAAGCAAATCCTGCAAGCTGTTAATTATAGAAGTTAGGCAGTGGGCGTGAGTGCTGACTGAACAATTTTAATTTTCCTCTGATTAGTGCTTTTCATAATAAAATGTTGGTAGAAACAGGTTGAGTGAATTAATCCAAAAGTGGACAGGGCCAGGCAGGGCCAGTACATGGCTCATTCTGCAGGATGAGCATGTCTGATATTTGGAAGCACTATGCATGAAGATGTGAATTCCCAGACTCAGCAGAGAAAACAGGATAGCTCAGGACTCCTGGGAATCTACACAATCTTGGGTATCCAGAGAGAAGTCAACCCGAGCTAATCAGCCTCCCACCTTGCTGCTAGATGTCACAGCTGCTCCACAGAAGCAGGACAGGTGTCCTTTAAGTCTGCAGGATCTGAGTCATCTCTCGGGACAGTCATCTTCGGGAGGCAGAGATCTGTCTGGATCTCTGAAAGTTCAAGGCCACACTGGTCCAGTCCAGGAGAGAAACAGAGCCAGGAGGTGGTAGCACACACCTTTAATCCCAGTAATTAGAATCCCATCTGCTCCAAGCACACACACCCTTAATCTCAGCACTAGGAAGTTGGAAACAGGAAGTGATCTGCCTGAGCAGAAAAGGGAATATAAGACAGGAGGAAACAGGGTCTTCTCCTTTTGGCTGAGGAGTTGACAAGGTGAGAAGTGGCTGTGGCTTGTTCCTCTGTCTCTCTGATCATTTGCTCCAGTATCTGACTCTGAGTTTTTATTATTAATAACAATTAGGATTCATGCAAGAAGGAACCAGGTAGGAAAGTGAGGTAGATGGGCAGTTTGCCAGTAGATACAGAGAAGAACTTATAGAAATCCACGCTTGTACAGTCTGCCAGACTGTGGCAGGAGCAAAGAGGAGCCCCTGATGCATTAATCAAAGAGAGAACCATAGTTCACAAGAACTGTCTTCCAAGATTGTTGTGTGTGGTTGAGAGTGTGACCACTGCAGAACTCTAGTAGAAGTCTGAGTTATTTCCTAATGCTGTGATAAAAAATATAATAAATAAATAAATAAATAAACCACGACTAAGGCCAAGGTCACTTATAAAAGGAAGTATTTATTTTGGAGCTTGTGGTTTGGGAGGGTCAAAGTCTAAGATGGCTGAACAAATGCATGGAAATGAGAACATCGAAGAGTTTTACATCTTGATCTGCAAGTACGAGGCCCCCAGTGACACACATAGTTCCATACGCCAACAAGGCCATAGTTCCTAATCCTTTGACTAACTGGAAACCAAGAATTCACATATATGAGCCTATTAGGGTCATTCTTATTCAAAATATCAGAGAAGCCATTTATACAGGATACCTAGTCTAGAGGGAAACCTCCCATTCGTCTTTCAAAGAAAGATTAAGAACATCCATATGGTCAAGACTTAGTTATCCACTACCCAGAGGTCCTGATGCTGCAGGATCACCATGGACTACTTTCTGTTACATAGGATGCATCCAGCTAAAGTGAGAACACTGATGGCCTCTTTAAAGAAGTTGAAGTTGCTTTGTGCTCAACACACCCAGAGAGAGGTCAGCATGATGATGGATGAGAGGGGTGAGTTGTTGATAGGAAGGCTTTGAACTATTACCACCCAAATGAAGGGGAAAAATGAGTTTACCTCTCCATTCTTAGAGAGGATAAACTTCTTCCTTTCCCAGTCACCTTATGCTGACAGGTTGAGCGATGAGTATGCTTCAATGAGTCATAGAAGCTGTTGTTTCTTCTTATATCCTCCCATGATTGCTATGAGGACAGAGACAGGGCAAAGGACATACCATGACCACCATGTGCTCTCTGTGAGCCCAGGGAGAATGTGTATGGGATATAAGAAAATCTTAGGAGAGAGGGTTCTTTCTGCTCAGAGCCACAGACCTTAGCGGGTACATACCTACCACAGGAGTGAGTTCCTTCATAACGACTGGGTATTGGTGAGCATGCAAGACATGGATGTATGAGGAACAGTCCTTGTCCTTTGTAGCTTTTGCAAATCCCACCAGACCAGGAGGGAGCTGCAGTTACCGGTATATTAATGACAAACAATGAACTTTTTCAAGACTAAAAACCCAGAGTAAATCAAAGAACACAGAGCTTGGGAGATGGATCAATGCAGTGCTTGTTTCATATACATGAGGAGGACCTGAGTTCAATTCCCAGCACCTATGTAAAAGCCAGGCATGTTGGTGCAAACCTACAATCCCAGAGGCATGATATGGCACACAAAGATGAAGCTCCCATGCTTCCTCAAGAAGGGTCTCACTTGGTCCTGGGGAGTGCTGGGGAAAGATGGACTCCAGTATGTGGCTTTTGGGGGTCCCTCTGCTCTAGGCTGTCTTTAGGATGGCTATTGGTGATAACTAAGACAGTGGGTAGGGCTTGGCTTATTTCCAGCAGACAGAATGTCCTCTAGTAACATCCTTCTGCCAGATCTTTATTTCCAGACCCCACTCTTTCTTCCATTAGTATTTCTACCCAATACACTTTCTTACTCAACTTCTGCTTCTCAGAGGAACTCCATGGTCTCACTCACTGGAGGAAACAGCCTGGATACAAAGCTCAATTCTAAAACACTCGCAGACATATATTCTAGCTCAATTTCTGTCTTCTCTTTTGAAAGAAACTAATTGCATCACATCCACAGTCCAGAGCAGAGAGAAAATGCAGTCTCACTGCCGGCTGGCTTCTATTCACCTAGCTAGCTTCCTTCACTTTTAGAGAGGTCAGAGCCCAGCCTAGGGAATGGTACCATATTCAGGGACCACCTCAACACATCACACACACACACACACACACACACACACACACACACACACACACACACTGATAAACCCATAGGCTAACCTGATCTAGACAAGTCCTCAATTAAGACCCTCTTCCCAAACTATGACAGGTTACCTTTTCAAAGAAGCCAGAACACCATGTAAACTAGGAACACTGATCAGTGCCTCTGTCCCATTTGGCCCAGTGGTGCTCCTGATAGTTGCCACCTTGCTGGAATACCATAAGAAGAAAATAAGCCAAAACAGGTGAGACCTTGGGAAGGTTATAGAAAGACAGTCATCCCAGAAGCAAGCTTTTGTTTGCACTGATGCATAGAGCTCACTCAAGAGGCCAG
>PVIH01001858.1:0-17700 GCA_004025045.1 Sigmodon hispidus
CATGGATGTATCTAGGGTCCTTAGGTTGGAGTTTTCCCTCTAATACTCTCTGTAGCACTGGATTGGTAGATAGATATTGTTTCAGTCTGACTTTGTCCTGAAATACCTTGTTTACTCCATCTATGGTGATTGATAATTTTGCCGGGTATAGTATTCTAGTTTGGCATCCATGCTGTTTAAGCATCTGTATAACTTCTGAACAAGCCCTTCTAGCTTTCATCGTTTCCATTGAGTAGTCAGGCGTTATTCTGATGGGTCTGCCTTTATATGTGAGTTGGCCCTTTTCTTTTGCAGCTCTTAAAATTTTTTCTTTTTTCTGTATGTTTTGTGTCTTGATTATAATGTGGTGCGCTGACTTTTTTTTGGGATCATATCTATTTTGTGTTCTGTAAGCTTCTTTTATCTTTATAGGCATTTCCTTCTTCAGGTTAGGAAAGTTTTCTTCTATGATTTTATTGAAAACATTATCTGTGCCTTTGAGCTGGTATTCTTCTCCTTCTATTCCTATTATTCTCAAATTGGGTCTTTTCATGGTGTCCCATATTTCCTGAACATTTTGAGTTATGGCTTTTTTAGTTTTACTATTTTCTTTGACTGATATAGCTATTTGAGCTACTGAGTCTTCCACTTCAGAGATTCTATCTTTCATCTCTTGAACTCTGTTTGTTATGCTTTTATCTGTAGTTCCAGCTTTTTTCTTCAGGTTTTCTATTTCCATTTTTGCCTCATTTTGTGCCTTTTTTATTGCTTCTATTTCAGCTTTTATTTCAGCTTTTATTTCAGCTTTTATTTCAGCTTTTAGTTCAGCTTTTAGTTCAGCTTTTAGTTCCTGGGATATTTGTGCCTTTTTTATTCCTTCTATTTCAGTTTTTAGTTCCCTGGCATGTTTCTTTCATTTTTTGCTTTACTTTTTCTTGGTTTTCTTTCATAGATTTGTTCATCTCTTCCAATTTTTTGTTTGTATTTTCTTCTATTTCTTTAAGGCTTTTTTTCATATCTTCTTTGAGAGCTTCGATGATCATCAAAAAGGAAATTTTGGTGTTGCTTCCTTCTGTTTCCTCTTCATTGCTCAGTTCAGGTCTTGTATTTGTAAGATCTCCACTCTCTTCTGGAGTTACCATGTTGCCCTTTGTATTATTATGTAATTTCTTGCACTGACGTTTGCCCATGGCTTCAGTGGTTCATGATTAGATGGGTCCTGGTCAGTTGTGGCACTTTGGTTTGTGTGTCTCCTGTCACCTCTCTGGTCAGGATTTGATTCTGTCTTTCAGAGACCCCTGCAGTTGTTGGTTCGCTCAGTTCGAGGTCGTAGTGGGGAGCCTTGCAGATTCCCTCAGCAGCAGGAGCTGTGGGTGTGGCCAGGTGCAGAGTTCAGCTGCCCCTGCTCCAGAGTGCGTGGGGCGCCGCAGAGAGCACCGGTCCCGGTGGCAGAACCGGAAGCAATGGGAGCTCAACTCTCCCTCCCAGGCCAGGATACAGGCGCTGAGGCCTGCTGAACCCTCCTCACCTCTGGTCAGGGTTCGAATCCACCCCTCAGAGACACCTGCAGTTGGTTTGCTCAGTTCGCTCAGTTCGGGGTCGTAGTGGGGAGCCTTGTAGATTCCCTCAGCAGCCTAAGCTGTGTTTTTCAATTACACATTACAATTTTATGAGTTACATGAGCATCATATCTTAATCAAGAGTAGAAAAATACATACAGCATAACAAAATTGACCTTAAGTTTATATCAATAAACCAAAATCTACTTATCTTTTTTAATCATTTTTATATACTGAGAGGGAAGGGAGGGGGAACAAAGAGATCCATGGATAAAATGATTTTATTTTATAAATAAAATAAGAAAAAAAATGAAACCAAAATTTTGGAATTTCCCTCAGCCATGTAGTGGAAATGGAGGGGCTTACTCTGGACTTCTTTGTTTCTTTCATCAATAAGAGTATCATGGATTAATCTCTGTTTTTATTGTTTCACTATTAACTTTGCCTCATTCAACTACCTCATTAAAGAAAGGTGACTGCACCTGGTCATTAGATGAGTTGGAGTCCAGGTTTTGATTCAAACAGCTCAAGTAACAGCTGTTGGCAGAAAACAGATGTAAGAGGAGGTAGGAAATTTGTCCCTTTTCAAAAATGACTTTTATTGACTGTAATAAACTCTTGCTCTGTGGAGAACATGACAGAGATACAAATAGGTCAGATACTAAGAGTCTTCCTTCTTATTAACTTTTTATCAAAAAGGCAAAATTCATCTTCTTTCCAGGATGAAACTTTGTCGTGCACAACCTTGCCAGCAAGGAAAGCGCAACACCCAGGATCTTCTTTCAGCAGTTTATTCGGGACCTTTACAATTGTTCTCTCTTTGTCCTTCTTTCTGCTTTCTCCTTCTCCTCCCTCGGGAAACTCTCAGGGCATCCAATCCCAATAAGCCATGTGGGCACAGCTCAGAGGTCCACATATGCAACAGCAAACCACGCCCCAGGCTCAAGCCAAATAAGGAGTTGTTTATCAAAAGAGAGCACTCACCCACAGGGGGTGGAGGCCAGAAATCAGCACCATCTCTAAGGCGCAGCAGCAGGCAGCTCTCTACAAAACTTGAAAGTAAAAGCTAAACTTTGTACTTTCAGGAAAACCAAGGAAGAATATTTAACCTCAGTAATATTGGCTTTAACCATGCAATCAGTGGGAATTGCTCTGGGTATTGTGGAGCCCAGTATATGTCTAAAATATTTGTTATCCCCCATTTACATTTTAGTATTGTAGCATAGAAGGAACAAAAGATAGTATTTACTATGTTTTGACTACTTTTCAGATCTATAGGCTTTGGGCAAGGAGAGTAGAGCATTTTTGGTCAATTTTTCCTTCCTCTTTTAGCCTTTACAAAACTATCCACTACTGAGTTTTTTTAACCCTGTGGTATTAATGTTACTTAAATGCTAATCTGGGATTAGTTATACTCTGTTCATGGAGGCCAGCTTAAAACAAGTTAGGCATAGGTTACAGATTTTCCATTAGATTGCTTAGTAATTGTCTAATTTTTAAATTTTTTATATATTTTTTAATACATGTCGAGTTATTAGAGACTACAATCATGCCATTTTTACAGAAAGTGTATTTATGTCTCTAATGGTCTTCAGAATGCAGGTGACTACAGGGAATAAAAGGATCTTAAATATTCTTTCTTCCTGCTTAGAATCTTCTGAACGTGTAGCACTGATCACAATATTGTAACACCAGGGGTTACAATAGTGTTCAAAAACTTTATAAGTTTTAGATTTTGTGCCAGATAGACAAAATCCTAGAGTATTTGGAAAACAATGGAAATTTTTATTTCTATTTATAACAAAGAGAAAATCCAGTTATTTTAAAGGTAATGTATTCTCTATGAATATAAATGTAGGTAGACCACAGGTATGGCTAGGGTACTCTTCACTCTATTTACAGAATATAAAAGTTGTTTGAATAATTACTTTCTTGAAATATCTGATATGTAATTGGTACCCATCAAAACTCAAAGAGAAGCTATTGTTTACATAAAACAATAGATCTTAGTACCTAAAGCACATTTTTTCTCCTGGTTGAAGAGTTGAGGTATGAAGCCTATTGTGATGTTCACCTCTCTCTGTCCAATTCCCCAAATATTCTCACTGATAGAAGGATTTGTAAATGATAAATCTGTGTGATGGAAATTGTAAGTGACATCATCAGAGCTATCATGTTCAGATTTGAAGCTCTTAAACCTAGGCTCAAGTTACTCACAAATCTGGTTACCTTTTAAACACTGTGTTTTACATTATTGCTTAGATTTTTTTTTATTGGATGCTAGGTTATGTAATGCTGGAGATGCTCAGAAACAGATGATGCTTACACTATCTAGAGGCAGGAGAGATGCAAATGTATGCAGGGCCTCTTGGGGATAAGGATGCCATGTGGTTGTATTAAAAGTTAATCACAGACTAAATACCTGGGCAAATGTCCTCAATGAAGGGAGGAGTTAGTACAAGAAGTAGAAGGCATGGTGGTGTATGTTAATCCACAATGGTAGGAGCTCAGGTGCTATGGAATATTGCTCTTGTATACTATAAAGATTTGTTGCTTATATTGATTTAGTGTATTGGCTGATTAGCCAGTAGGACACACAGACAGGGCTACAAGACTAGGCAAATTGTGGAAGAAGAAATGCAGAGAGTAGATGCCAATCTTAGGCAGAGGAACATGAGAATGTTGCACTAAAGCAAAGGGACCTAGCCACATGACTAAACATGGATAAGAATCATGGCATAGAGTTAGCAAACAATAAGCCCAAGCCACTGGCCAGACAGTTTATAATTAATATAAGCCTTTGTGTGAGTACTTCAAATATCAGTAAAACAGCTGTTTCTTGGTCTTCAGCTCCTTGCCTTCAGTCTTGACTCTGAAACCTGTGGCACTTTCTGTATGTGACAAGGAGCCCCTTCTTCCCTTCTGTTATGATACCATTCATACCACTGTCATGTTTTCTTACATCTCTTGCCCTCCTTAGTGTCCCTCCTTTACTGGCTCTCCAGGTGTAAACACACATCAGACATGGGCTTGACAAAGGGGGATAAACCTCATAGAGGTTAAAGCAAGCAAGGCAAATGTTAAAGTCAAATAGTCAACCATTGCATTTCAAGACACAAGCAATGCTGAAATACTAATAGTATGGAGGGAGGCACACTTAGGAAATTAAAGAGATTGAGGAAGTGATGTTGATCAAGAGAGAACCAGTCTTAGAGGGAGAAAGTTAGAATTCTGGTTGGAGAATACCAGTTAATTACAAAAAGCAGAGGCAGGGGGAGGAAAGGAGAGAAAAAAGTCAGGAGACATCGAAATTCCTAATTCCAAACTAAATTTGAAAAATTATAATAAAGAAGTAGAAAGGGCAGGATAACAGAAGCAAAGAAGCAGGATGCAGTCTTGAAGAAAAGAATGGATGATCAGAATTAAATCTTCACAAAGGTCTTTGAGAAAAGTGCCAAATTCATATCATGTTGAAAGAATATTTTATTCAATAAATGATTCTGGGATAGCAGAATTTACACATACAAAAGGATAAAATTTAACTTTTATTGTGTACTACAAATACAACTCAATTGAAATAGATAAAGGGATTAAACATAATACCTGAGGCTGTAAAACTTGAGGTGACAGTGTCTAGACCCTGGTTTTATCTCCTTGTTTCTAATGTGACTTCAAAAGCACTAGCAACAAACACAATCAAAAGTAGACTAATTGGACTTTTTTAAATTGAAAAGTTCCAAGTTAGCAGATGATACAGTCCATAAAGATAACTGGAGATTATAATTTTATTGAATTATAATTTATTGAAAAATTAAATATTTCCAGTAATGCAGTCTTATGTAAAAAATAAAAGATTAATGATTTTATTTGTTGTTTGAGATTGTAATCATATACATTTTCTTCCTAAAGTCCTCCACAATCCTCCCTTGATCACTCAAGTTCAGTATGTTCATGTTCTTTCTCTTAAAATATAAACCATGAAGCCTTGATTGAGTTTGCCAACTACCTATATATAAGATTTGCCCCAGTATGTGGTTGATATATTGTAAATTTCTTTGTATCTTAAACATGAAGCAGTTCTCAATAGCTCCTAGGCTGGGGCTGCAACTTTATGCTCACCTTTCATTTTCCATGCTGGGATTTTTGTCTTATTTGATCTTGAGCAAACCATTACAAGTTTTCAGTCTCTATGAGTTCATGTGAACATCTATCCTTTTATGTCTGAAATAAATGCTTTTCTTGGAATCATCTAACCATACTCTTTCTATTTTCTGTTGCACAAAGATTTCTGAGACTTGGTGCTAGGGATGTAAGGGACATCTCATTTAGGACGGAGCACTTTAAGGCCTTTTATTCTCTGCTTGTTGATTGGTTGTATGTTTCTGTATTAATTACCTTATGCTAAAAAATGCCATACTGGTGAGAGTAGAGAAGTAAAGTAAACTATTTGCATAATAAGATGTCATCAGAAGTCATTTTATTGCTAAGTCAATATATAAAAATAATATATTTCTCAGAAAGCATATAACTCAACTAGCCTCAGTTTCTTGGCTACATTCACAGTGCCAGGAATGCTGTCCTTCTTATCTCTTGAAGCAGAGCTAAAATCTAACCATACAGTTCTGATTACTCCCATAACATTTTTGCCATTATTGCTCCAATGGGTAGATCTTTTCAGACAGGTTGTGAATGTAGTTTCTACCACAGCTAACTGGGTGAGAATGATGATAACTTTTCTCCTTTAGAATCATATAAACTTTTAGAACTACAAATGCTATCTAGAATGTATAAAGATTCCAATCAACCAATGGCTCAACTTCTCTATGTGTATTATCAACAAATGTATGGGGTGTCTTCAGCCAAAGGGTCTAAAATAAAGCTCTGGAAAGTAATCATGCATATTGAAGGGGTCTGTAGGCAGACTATTTTGTCTCACTTTCCAGCTCCCGAATACCCACAAGGAGACTTCTTATTAAGAGAGCTTAGCAGCTAGTGTAGGCTTGCTACTAACTAGATACTATATTTAAATTAATGCATATTTTTATTTACTCTCTGCAAAATGGTGGTATCTTCTTATAGAATAATAAGTTCATCTGGCTTATCCCTGGGTTTCCTCATAATTTCTCCTTTTCCTCCTAGCATCATCTTTTTTTTCCTTTTTTTTTCTTCTTTATTTATTTTGTATTTATCAAGAAAAACAGTAAATTTAATTTAAAATGCTGATAAGTTAACAATAACTATAATGAAGATAAAAATCATTCCTAGCATCATTTTAGTCTGGCCCTTCTGCTCCATCTCTTCCTGCTCAGCTGTAGGTCAGTCAGCTTTATATTACCCAATAGATGTATGCCTACTTACAATGTACAATAATTTTTCCACAGCAAGAATCTGTGTAAGCATCATGGTCAGCAGCAGAACAATATATAGGGAGGCAAGAATAAAACTCAGTTCAGCATGATTTGCTTGGGTTATTTCAAACTTTTTGAATCTTGACCCAAGTAGATTATTTTATGTTTTTGCTATTAAAAACAGAAGTTGAGATAAGAAGAGCTCTGGACCTGGGGAAGTATTGAATAAAAATATTTTGAAAGGTAAGGGCTAAATTTGTAGAATATCATTTGTCAGGGAAGGAAGATAACAAAGCCTGACCTACATAGTTCCTCTGTAATTCTACAAATGTGTGAAAGAAAGAAAGTATGTCTCCAATTAGGTAAAAAATCTTGCTTGTCAAAGAACTTTAAAACCCAGGATTGACCAAGAGGATAAGAGTATGTGAGGAAGAAAACACATTTTTATGTTAATGCTTGCAAGCAAGAAAGTCCTAAAAACTGATTTATTTCCTATATGTTGTTAACTAAAATTGTTTTCTTGCTTTGTAATTTTGGATAGCAAAAAACAGTAGTTCAGTGTCTGGCATTGCTATTTAGAGGTCTTCAATCAAAACTATCAGGTGCGAGATTTTACATTCCATATTCCTTGGTGACTATATTCTAAATGCTGGAGTTATAAACACGTGTCTGTGTCTTTTATGGTAAGGAACTAGTTGGAATGTACTGCTGTTGTTAGAGACTGCTGCTTGGGGGTTAAAATAAAGGAATGTTAGCCAATATATCTATTAAGAGCGTTGCTTTTCTAAGAGAAGTGATACTGTTTATGATAAAACATTTGACTGTGTAGTTGTGGGTATTTGTTATGATTCTACTACAACAGCAGCAAGTAAGAATACTCATATGCAACATGTATCAGATATATTGTAAAGTACTTAAAAACTATGACAACTGATTTCTGCTAATTAAAGATATTTAATTACAGAAAATGTTTTAAGGGTGTGTGTGTGTGTGCTCACGCGTGCTTACTGTATGCATGGTGTGTGTAAATTGGCATGTACTCCATAGCACATATTTGCTGTTTAGAGGAATAATTCCTCTTCTCTGCTACTCTGCCATCTATCCTGGGTTTGGCCTTGGATTTTTTATTTTTTAGGAAGAAATGAATATAGAGCCAATTTTTATTTCTACAGACAGCACATCTTGATTTTATTTTATTTATATATATTTATTATTTGTGATTTTACATCATACAACCCATCAAATTCAGTTAATCAAACCTCACAGATTCATGCCCATTCTTAGGATCTCATCATTTACAAAAAAGCCCATTCATGCTGCTTATTTACTTACTGGAGCTTAACTAAACTCTCTGTGGCCAGACATTTAAAGAAAACAAGTCTTTCCTCACCCTCACTGTGCCAGAGGCCATGAGTGCAGAAGTGAGGCACTGTGTCATTTAGCTATGTTCTTACCTCGTTCTAGTCTTGAGTTGTTGTGTACAATCACATCTCTCTATTTTTTTAATTTTTTTTTTAAGTCCACTAAGGAGTGAGTACATCCCCTGCTTCTCTTTCTGGGATTGTGATACCTCACTCAGGAAGATATTCTCCAAATCCATCCATTTGCCTACTAATTTTAGGATATCATTTTCTCTTACTGCTGAGTAGTACACCATTGTGTAGATGTACTACAGTTTGTTAATACATTCTTCAATTGTGTAGATGCACTACAGTTTGTTAATACATTCTTCAATTGAGGACCATCTACGTTGTTTCCAGGTTCTTGCTATTACAAATGACGCTGCTATGAACATACTTGAGCTAATGCTTTCGGGGTGTGAGCGTGCATTTTAAGAGTATAAGCCTAAGAGTGGTATTGCTGGATCCTTGGGGAGATTGATTCCTAGTTTTCTGAGAAACTGCCATACTGCATTCCAGAGTGATTGAACAAGTTAACATTTCCACCAACAATGTAGGAGTGTTCTTCTTGCTCTACAACCTCTCCAGCATAGGCTGTCATCTGTGTTTTTAATCTTAGCCATTCTGAGAGGTGTAAGGTGGTTTCTCAAAGTTGTTTTGATTTGCATTTCTCTGATAGCTAAAAATGTTGAGCACTTTTTCATGTGCCTTTCAGCCATTTTTAATTCTTCTGCTGAGAATTCCCTTTTAAAGTTTGAACCCCACTTTTTGATTGTGTTATTTAGAGTTTTGGGCTCTAGTTTCTTGAATTCTCTGTATATTTTACAGATCAACCATCTTTCACTTGTATAGTTGATAAAATTTTTTTTCCATTTTGTAGGCTGTCATTTTGTCTTATTGATAGACTCCTTGACCTTACAGAAACTTCTCAGTTTCAGGAGATCCCATTTATTGGTTGATGTACTTAGTGTCTGTGTCACTGGTATTATATTTAAGAAGTGGTCGCCTGTGCCAATGTGTTGGAGCATATTTTCCCCTTTCTTTTCTATCAAATTCAGCTTAGCTGGTTTTATGTTGAGGTCTTTGATCCACTTGGATTTGAGTTTTAAGCAAGGTGATAGGTTTGAATCTATTTGTATTTTTCTACACACTACAATCCAGTTATACCCACACCATTTGTTGAAGATATTATCTTTCTTCCTTTAAATATTTTTGGCCTATTTGTGAAAAATCAAGTATTTATAGGTGTGTGGGTGAATGTCAGTGTCTTCAATTCAATTCCATTGATCCACAAGTCTGTTTTAATGCCATTATCAGGCTGTTTTTAATACTTTAGCTCTATAGTAAAAGAGGTGAGAGACTTGGCTTGAACACAGAACACAGTCTGCCCAGAACACTGCTGGCGTAATAGCAGTAGGGAAATAGCTGAGTCCCTTGGTCCTGGACTCACAGCTTAGAGATAAGGGACTCAGCCTTGAATTTCTAAGCTTTTATTCTCTGTGCCATTATACTGACCCTGAAATACTTTTAAATTTTGTTGGGCATAAACATTTCAAAATCATCATTAAATGCTGCATACTTCTTTCATCAGTTTCAACACTTACATTACTAGTATGTCCTGTTTTTCCATTTCAAATTTTAAGAAAATTGAAGCTGATAGAATGTTGCAAACCACATTGCAACAGGTTGGGATCTGAAGCACCTTCTAGCAGAACCTTGGAGCCTATTCCCTCCAGAAGAACCCCTGACTCAGTCTTGATGTTGGGGTGAGGAAAATGGATCTGCCAGGAGTGGATGCTGAACTAAGCCACTTTGGGACCTTGGGACCTCCTGGTCTTGGTGGGGAGCAAATGAGGAGATGGGGAGAAGAGAGAGAGACTGGGAGGAGCAAGAGAGAGAAGGGAGTTTCAACAAGGGGATACATAGATTAAAAAATGAGACTTTATTCATAAAGAAAAAAAGAAAAAAAAAGAATGTGATACCATTTTAATGCCAGACTATGAAATGACAGAGAAAACAGAGGATATAAAATTACAATGTCTTCATATAAAAATTCCTGAATTTATACAAAACATAAAAAATATTCATTAGAAAAGAAATAGGAGTGAAAGAAAGGAGAAAGGAAAGAAGGAAGGTTGATGATGAGAAGAAGAAATAAAATATTAAACACAGAACAGCTGAGAAGTGACATGAATTTTTTAGAACCAGTAGAAAAGGCTAAACATTTAGTCAATAGATTCTTTTTAGGTAATCAGAAAGTAAGCAGCACCCAGGAAGGAAACAACTGCCATGTCGCTATATTCACTAAGGTAAGTGTGGGTTAGTAGGGTTAGGGTTAGGGTAGAAATGGCCAGATACACAAGAGGCCTAGGAGTCCACAGATGCAGCTACAAAACACCTATTCTGATCTCTCTATTCACTAAGCAGATCCCCAGAGTGATTTCGTTTGTGATATCTACCTGGAACACTGTTAGTGAAATTTACTGGGAATTTCAGTTTGTTGTTGCATCAGGCTTATTTGTTTGTTTGTTTTCTTTTTGTGGACTTATAAAGATTCAAAGCAATATTATTCACATAAATATTTACATAGAATATTACATAGAAATTGAAGGTTAAAACTCAGACTGAATTCTTTTTCAAGAAAACATTGTCTAGATGTGATGATAAGAACACAGGGCATCTGAGTTTTCGAACTCACTTGACCTAAGAAAAATTAATTTTTATTTCTTTATAATTTCACATGTTAGAATAATATACTATGGTCAAGATCTTCCTCAAATAAGAAGAGTTTAGCTTAGGGTGCTGATTTTCTTTGTATATATATTTCTTTATATATATGTATATATAATATATATATATTTAGAAAATAAAGGTTTTTTTTTTTCCATGTATGCCCTTTCTCTCCCTCCCTCCCCCCTGCCAAACCTTCCCTGTCTGCCTTCTGCCTCCCTACTCCACATCCCCCATCCCCTCCCCCAAAAAGGTAAGAAGTCCGAAGGTGAATTAGCTCAGCATCCACTCCAGGCAGGTTTGATTTCCTCATCCTAATGGCATAATTGTGTTAGGTGTTCCTCTGGGAAGAATGGGCTCTGAAGTGCCAGTCCACACATAGAAAAACAGGCTGAACCCTCCCCTCTAGGCTCCACATATTGCCCATGTCAGTGGATATTTGCCTATCCTTGGAGGGCCTAGTTCCTTTTCCAGATGGTTCCCAGGTGGCTGTTCTTGATTCAGTGAGCTCCTCAGGGCTCCAGCTAGCCATCACCGTGGGATTTTCCTGATTATCCCTATCACCTTACTCAAATAGAGTCTGCTGCTATCAGCTGGACCAGGGACTCAGCCCAGTGCTCAGCCAGGTATCCCTGCCTCTACCTCTATTCATAGTTGGATGTAATTTCTGTGATGGCACCAGGGGTGGCTATTTATTTTATTATAGGGGAAGTCATGTCTCGGCAACACCTTCACTATTGGTTAGAGACCTAGGCAGGGACATCCTGAGTGTTTGTGTAAGTGACCCTAGCACCTGGTCTTTTTCCAACCCCACATTGACTTCCTTTATTAAGATCTCCATCTCTTAGTTTTTCTCTCTTTGTTGATCTTCTCAGTCAATCCTCCCCTTTTTTCATGATTTGTTCCATCTTCTTAGTCGCAACTCCTTATGCTCTCAACTAGCAAAGGAGATCTCTATTTTCTCTTCTTAGGGGAATCTTAAGTTCATTCTTATCCCCAAGCTTTTCAGGGTTGCCTTTTCCAGCTTGGGTGTTCTTTGCTTTTATTTTTTTTTCTTTTTTTCTTTTTTCTTTTTTTGGGTTTTTGTCTAAAGTCTGCTAATGAGTGAGTACATCTCATGCTCAGGAACATATTCTCCAAATCCATCCATTTGCCTTCAAATTTTGGGTTGACTTTTTTTTTTTAACTACTGAGTAGTACTACATTAGGTTGTAGATATCACTGGGTTGTAAATCTGTTATATTTACAAAAGTAAATTAATTCTATTAATGGAAGATGGGTCAATAGATAAGATCACATTTTGTTCTTCCAGAGAATCCAGGTTCAGTTTCCAGCACACATAGGGTTTTGCACCAGCCTTTCTAAGATCAAAATTGAACATATTTATTGTATGGTTCAAAATTAACTGGTTTGTCAACCCATGGACATGTGCTAAATATATATTGTTTTTCCATGTAGTAGTATTAAGGAAAGCAACATTTAAATTATTTATAACATCCTGTAGTTTTTACCTTAAATCATGATTTATTGTCATTGAACAACCACAATGAAATGGATTAGAAATTACATGATAAAGTGATATATCCACTCTTCACTGAAATGAATGTGGCTGAAATACATGTTTTAATGCTAATGCTATTCTTTTTGTCTCTTGAACACTTTTTTTTTAGTTTGATATTTGGTAGCATGAATAGCATAAAGATTAAGTCAAGTGGTGAAAGAGAAATAGAGATGATTGCTTTCATTTATACACAGGCAAAAATGTAATCCTCTTATTAATGTCAGCATGAGTACTCGAATCTATTTGTTCATCTCTAGACATGTCTAAGCACAGAGGGTTGAAAACACACTAAGGTTGCATCTTTCCCAGAAGTAGTCAGAATCTAAATATTCATACCTGTGAAAACTAAAGTCCCTCCACCTTGAGGCCTGGAGTTATTTTGGGAGCTGAAAAGTTTCTAGTCCCCTATCCTGAGAAGTTTCTAAACCCCCAAGGCTAAGCACCCCAGTCCAGGTGTCCAAGATCCTGGATAATCAGATGACTTTCCAGCACAGCTGGGAAGCATCTTCTCCCCATCCCAAGACAACCAATCACCCAGCAGCTTCCCAACTGACAGTGATAGTAAAGAAACTTTCTCTGGGCCCATTTCTATGGTCTTTGATCCTTGTTTTAAAAAGCCTTGCTTTTGAATAGGTGGCCTCAATTCTCCACTGGCAGTGCTGGTTGACAGTCTGAGGAACTGAGCTCATCTGTACAGCTGTAATAAACCTTGCTTTGAATTTGCATTCAGAGAGTCTGTGTGACTCTGGGGATCTTTCTGAGGGCTGCTGAGACTGGACAAAACAATACCTGCATGTAAATTACTTCTTTTTAGTGTGAACAGACATTGTGACTTCCTTACATTAAGGAAATGGAAACGGTGGGGGCATAGCATAGGTATTTGATAATAAGAGACAGAAAGAAAAATACATATTTGAAAATATCAGGCTTTCTTTTAAATTCTGGTGCCTTCTACACCTGGACTATTTTTTCAGTCATGGAGTATAAGAAAAATTCAATAAGCAATTTTACTTCTCTGCTTATGTATTCTGTATAAGGTTGTCTTTATTTAGGCCATTGTAATGTGGCACATGGTAACTGCTCAATATTAGCTCTGTATGTCAGCAGTCAATGTAGTTTTGAGCTATTTATAATGATTAGCATCATCACCATAAGACACAAAGTGATTAACAGCAGTAATTAATTGATTTTATCTGTCATCTATCTATCTTTCTATGTATCTATCTATTATCTATATGCTGTTTTAATTCAGAAGATAGATTTTAGAATTTTGTTATATATTACCAGTCAGTAATAAGTATTTAACTTTCTTTATGTTTCTTTAAAAATTTGCTAAAAGAATTGAAATTTAGGGTTGAAGAGGTGACTCTGCAGTTAAGAGAAGTTATCACTACCCCTCCCTAGGAACTGAGTTTGGCTCCCAGCATCATACTGGATGGCCCATTCCTGTCAGTAACTCCAGCTCCAGGGGATCAGATTCCTCTACCATCCCTTGAGTACTGCACTTACTCACATAAACATACCTACTGTGCATGAAGACACATATATACCCAATTTAAAATAAATCTTTGAAAACAATTTTTTAAAAGGTAAGTTCAGTAGTAATATAAATGTTTGAATTGACATCCTTGTTATCAGTCTGAAATAGGTCAAACCTCTTTTATTAGCTGAATATAATGAATGTGCCTCAGACAGAGTAGCCTATTTCACTATTTCAAGTGTCTCCACTGAGCTTGAAAAACCAAGCCTAGGGTTGGCTCTGGGCAAAATGTCAGTTTCAAATTTCTCATCTTGTTAGTAAAAGCCTTGAACATTTCATTCTGTCTTCTTCCTTGGTCTCTACTCTGATTTCACTTCTATGCCCTGAGTAATCTTAGAATATTAGACTTTCAAGTTGGTCTCCACTGCCTCCTGCCCTGTAGTGGCTGCTAGCTCTTTGTGTAAGTGTAAATTCTGTTTTTAATGTTCTTTCTTCATATAAACTATTTTTCCATCTCTATGTATGCAAATAGACTGCTAAACACCTTTCCAGATATATGTAAATGTTTAAAACTGTTTCATATTTTTAAATTATACTCTTTACTATGGTATCTGAAGGAAACTAAAGTTCTATATATAATGATATGTTTGACAGTGAGATACTATACTTCCATTTCCATTATTATTTTAAATTATTGTTAAATGATGTTCTTACCTCACATTACAATGTATACAGTGCAATTTAAATCACTTTTATTATACAATATTGAAAATATAAAGCTCTCTGGATTTGAAAGAATAAAATCAAAGATCATTTCTTTCTTATTTTATCATGGAAAAGTCAATATCAAGTTCAATTTTCTTTATTTCTAGGATTCAGACAAATCATTTGCACACAAAAAAGTATAATTAAAAAGGAGTCAATGACCTATAAAAGTAATTGAAATTCAGACAATAAATTTAATTTGTTCAGTATTTCTGAGTTGTTTTGTTCCTTTCCTTTCTTTTATCTTGGAAAAATTCTAACCCTAACCTTCCAACTTACCTTTATTTACTGTTCAAATAACATTTGCTTTCACTGTTTCCTAGTATGTTAATGCAACATTTACTCAGAAACATGTGTCTACTTTTCTCACTTAAGAATCATGTTTAACATTTAGATGTCCCACAAGACTGCTTTTGTGAAATAAAAGAGGAAAGGCAATGCCACTGGCAATAAAAAAGTCAAATGTGCCTACTGGAGTAGTTGAAGGTATATCTGGAGATCAGTGAAAAATCTATCATAATAGATATTGAAGACAAGGCTCACAATTACCCTCTAAAGGATATTGTATAATGTTTTAAAAAGAAGAAATAAAAATCAGCATGGAATTTATATATTTGTGTTTTACTGTTGTATTCTAACTTTTTCCTCACTGACCTCTATTTGCTTGGTAGCAGTTACAATACTATATTCTCAAGTGAGCCTGTGGAGTTTAAATTCCAGTCTCAAAATTCTGACCCTTATATATTTATTTTTAATAACCTGAATCCAAACTCATACCATAGTAAAATGAATTTTTTTTATATTTTTATGTATTATTTGGTGATTTTACTTCTGCATTCCATCAAACTCAGTAATCAGTCCTCTCAGTTTCATATAGAAAAATAGAAATACATAAAAGATGAGATTAAGATGTTTAAAGTCTTGGCACATAACAAACATGTCAGAACAATATTATTTGCTTGATCACTGCAATGGGCACTTTCTTCACTGATTTGTTATTAAGTTTATTGAAATTTCACTGATGCAAAGTCAATTAGGAAATTAATTATGAATCAGGAAGAAATTCAATTATTTTATACCTTAATCAGTCACTCTGTAAACTGTGTTTCATATTACAATAGCTTCCAAGCCATGTAGCAAGTAACGTTAGAATACTACAGTACATTTAACTAAATTATTTATTATGCAGAATGATTTTTATCTTTCACATTACATTTATTTTTTTCACTTTATAGTATGTATGATGTCTACAGCAAATATAGCAGAAAAAGAAATCAAGAAAAATATGGACTGTAGTGTGATTATTTTGGTACATTATAAATATGTGTTCCTTCTACTGGTTTAATAAAAAGATGAGGGGGCTGGAGAGATGGCTCAGCGGTTAAGAGCACCGTCTGCTCTTCCAGAGGACCCGGGTTCGATTCCCAGCACCCACATGGCAGCTAACAACTGTCTGTAGTTCCAGTTCCAGGCAAACACCAAGGCAAATAAATAAAGTTTAAAAAAAAAAAGAAAAAAAAATTAAAAAAAAAAAAATAAAAAGATGATTGGCCAGATAATACTTTGAAAATCTATATTCCTCAAAAATGGAAAACCTAGAAGGAATGGACAGCTTACTGGACAGGTACCATTTACCAAAATTAAATGAAGAACAGATTAATTATCTAAACAGGCCTATAACCATCAAGGAAATTGAAGCTGTCATTAGAAGCCACCCCAATAATAAAAGCCCAGGTCCAGATGATTACAGAGCAAAATTCTACCAGACATTTAAAGAATTATTACCATTACTCCTCAAACTATTTCACACAGTAGAAACTGAAGGAATATTGCCAAATTCCTTTTATGAGGCCACAATTACGCTAATACCAAAGTCACTCAAAGAAACAACAAAGAAGGAGAATTTCAGATCAATTTCCCTCATGAATATTGATGCTAAAATTCTCAGCACAATTTTGGCAAACAGTATACAACAATATATAAAAAATAACATCCACAACGACCAAGTAGGTTTCATCCCAGAAATGCTGGGTTGGTTTAACATATGAAAAAACCATAAACGTTATCCATCATGTAAACAAACTAAGGAACAAAAACACATGATCATATCCTTAGATGCTGAAAAAGTCTTTGACAAAATTCAACACTCCTTTATGGTAAAAGCTCTGGGGGGATCAAGAATGCAGTGACAATATCTCAATATAATAAAGGTGATCTACAAGAAGCCTGCATCAAACTTAATGGAGAAAACACTCAAAGCAATCCCATTAAATTCAGGAAAAGACAAGGATGTCCTCTCTCCCCTTATCTATTCAAAAAAGTTCTTGAAGTTTTAACTAAAGCAATAAGTGAACAAAAGGAGATTAAGGGGATACAAATTAGAAAATAAGAAGTGAAACTATCTCTATTTGCAGATGATATAATTTTATGCATAAGTGACCCAAAAGATACTTCCAGGAACTTTTATGGTTGATAAACACCTTCTGCAATGTAGGAATATATAAGATTAACTCAAAGAAATCAGTAGCCCTTCAATACACTAAAGATAAAATGGCTGAAATAGAAATAAGGGAAACATCATGCTTTATAATAGCTGCAAATAGTATTAAATACCTTGGAGTAACTATAACAAAAGAAGAAACAGATATATTTGAAAAAACTTTAAATCACTGAAGAAAGAAATTGAAGACGATATCAGAAAATGGAAAGCTCTCCCATGTTCCTGGATAGGTAGGATCAACATAGTAAAAATGGCAATTCTTTCAAAACCAATCTACAAATTCAATGCAATGCCCAACAAAATCCCAACGTAGTATTTTTTGGACCTTGAATGAACAATGCTTAATTTCATTTAGAATAACAGGAAAGCTAAGAATGC
>PVIH01001858.1:17800-157909 GCA_004025045.1 Sigmodon hispidus
AAATATAAAATAAAAAAAAAAAAAAAAAAAAAAAAAAAAAAAAAAAAAAAAAAAAAAAAAAAAAAAAAAAACCAGACTTGTGGATCAATGGAATAGAATTGAGAATCCAGATACTAACCCAAAAACCAATGAACACCTGATCTTCAACAAAGAGGCCCAAAATATTCAATGGAAAAATGATACTATGTTTAACAAATGATGTTGACATAGCTGGATGATAGTGTGTAGAAAAATGCAAATAGATCCAAGCCTGTCACCCTGCACAAAACTCAAATCCAAGCGTATCAAAGACCTCAATAGAAAACCAGCCACTTTGAAATTGATAGAAAAGAAAATGGGAAATGCACTTCTACAAATTGGCACACGCAACTACTTCCTAACTATAACACCAGTGGCACAGACACTAAGATCAACAATAAATGGGATCTTCTGAAGCTGAGAAGCTTCTGTAAAGCCAAGGACACTGCAATAGGACAAAATGACAGCCTACAGAAAGGGAAAAGATTTTCACGAACCCTACAAGTGATAGAGGATGGATCTCTAAGATATATACAGAACTCAAGAATCAAGAGCCCAAAACCTTGAACAACCCAATCAAAAAATGAGGTTCAGATCAAAAAAGGGAATTCTCAGCAGAAGAATTTCCAATGGCTGAAAGGCACCTGAAAAAGTGCTCACCATCTTTAGACATCAGAGAAGTGCAAATCAAAACAACTTTCAGATACCACCTGACACATGTCAGATTGGCTAAAATAAAGACACAGATGACAGCCTATGATGGAGAGGGTTTTGGAGCAAGGGGAACACTCCTCAATTGTTGGGAGTGTTTAGCCACTTGTTTAGCCACTCTGGAATGTAGTATGGCAGTTTCTCAGAAAACTCAGAATCAATCTCCCCAAGGATCCAGCAATACCATTTCTGGGTGTATACCCTAAAGATGCACAGTCGCACTCCAATGGCATTAGCTCAACTATGTTCATAGCAGCATTATTTGTAATGGTAAGAACCTGGAAACAACCTAGATGCCCCTCAACTGAAGAATATATTAATAAACTGTGGTACATTATGAAGTAAGAAAACAATGATATCCTAAAATTTGCAGGCAAATGGATGGATTTGGAGAATATCCTGCTGAGTGAGGTATCACAATCCCAGAAAGATAAGCATGGGATGTACTCACTCATTAGTGGACTCTGAACAAAACAAAACAAAACAAAAATAATGCAAAGCATGCCCAAGCTGCAAACCACAACCACTGAACATCTTGGGATCTGAAACACCTTGGACTGTCTCCTTGGATCCCACTCCCCTAGAGGAACACCAGACTCAGTTTTGATGGTATTGGCATAAAACCAGACAAGATTATCAATAAAACTACAGTTTCATAACTAAATTCACAACCTGTGGATATCAATTTTTATAGAGTAGCCTGTAATAAACAATGAAAAAATTATTCAACAACTGGTATAATTGGATGATTAAATATATAAAATTTTAAATACATTTATATTCATTACCATACAAAAAATTAATTCCAAGTAGATCAAAGACTTCAACATTAATCTAACACACTAAAACTGAGAGGAAAAAAATTCAGGGATAACTCTGACTATACTAGTGTAAGACACAATTTCTTAATAAATATTCTTATATGCTTAAAAGTTATCTAAATATTTACTGTCATTTCTTATAACAAAATATTTAGTTTCTGACATTTTTGGACATTATATTTTTTTAATAATGAGATAGTAATGTTAATATTATTTAAATTTTTAAGACTATAATTTTCATAAACTCAAATTATTTGCTTGCTTATTTCTTTATAACAACACAATTATTTTATATACAAATTAATTTATTTAAATTTAAAATAATACCTTTCCTATTGTGTAGTGAGTAGTAATGTATTCTCTTCCATTATTTTCCTGCCTGTTGGTTTAATAAAAATGGTGATTGGCTGAAGGAAGACAGGAAGTGTGGGCAAGGGTACAAGACTAAGAAAACTCTGTCAACAGGAAGAAGAGAGCAGAGATATTACAGAGATTCCAGCAGACACAGAGGAAGGAAATTTCAATGCTGCTAAGAAAAGGTGCCAAGCCACATGACTAAACAAGATAAGAATCATGGGGTTGAATGAAGTTGAGTTAGCAAAATATATACCTACGTCATTCAGTGTAAAATTAAAATGTTTCTGTGTGATTCTATGATTCTATGTGACAGTAGGCCACAACCTCAGGACATAGCCACCAAGACAAGAAAAGGATGGGCCAGAAACATACTACTAAAAATGACAGCCTAATGTGGGTGATATACAACCACGTAAAATCATATAAAGCTTAAAAACAGTCTACAAAACAGAAACACAGTCAAAAGAAGCTTCTAAATTGTATCTCTAATGTGAGCCGTGGTAAAGAGACTGAGTAGTGTATGGGATTAAATTACAAAATGGCATGTTGGTTACATGCAAATTCAGCTGCAACAAGGCTGATTCCTGAGCCTCAGTGTATGCAAGGAGCTGTATATGGTGGATTTAAGGTCTCTGTTTACAGGACAAACAAGAAACAGAGTCAAAGACTGATTCTTAGCAGCAGCAGCAGCAACATTTTTTTGAATCAGCTCTGTTTGCTAGAGGCAAGCAGAGGTGCAGATTTTTTAATTAGGCTTTCTGATTCAGTCTTAGCGGCAAAACACTTGTGAGTCTTTTAAGAGGTCCTGCTGCCAATTACTTAGAGTTAATAAGCATCAGAAAGCAATGCTTTACTTGGTGATTATATGAACCCTAAAATTTCCCCAGGTGGTAATTGTGGGTCTTAACAGTACCTTGTCTAAAAAGCTAAACTCTATGAAGCTAGAATAGGAGCTGTGTGAATCCAGCCAGCAGCTCTAGCTAAACTTTTAATCCTAAACAGCACCTTTGAAGATTAAAGAAGTGGTCAGAAACAGAAAAAACTAGAGTGAGCTAGGTGGTTTTAGCCACTGTAGGTGAGCAAAGTTGTGGTGAGAAACAGAAAAAAGAAAAAAAAAAAAAACAACCAACCAAACAAACAAACAAACAAAAAAGAGATAAACAGTAAAAACTGATTTAAAAATCCTATACATTTTCGAGTATGTTAAAATTATATGCATAGTCTTGAGGGAGAAAAGAAAAGAGGCAAAGAATAGAGGAAGTCCTTAAAATGCAATAGAGTAAAGAAAAAAGCCACATAAAGATAGAAAATACAAAGTGTCTGGATACTGTATGTTATTGTCTTGTCTTTAAGTTCTTTGACTAAAGATGAAGTAGTAAAAACTGCTAAAAGCCATTTAATTACAAATGTTCTTGGATTAATTTATGTATTTTGTAAATGAGTCGGCTTTAAAATTGAAATAAAAAAATATATGCTACTTTGGAGAAAAGGTTTTTTTTAATTTTTATTTCTACAGAAAATAAGAGCCTGTGGATTTATTCCTGATTAAAGAAAATAAGTATTAATTGAAGAAGACCCCCTGAATAAGCTACAATGAAAATGGATGGCTTACATGATTCCGCATTTCAGATTACTGCTACATTTTCTTCTGTACTCTGCATCCAAAACAACTTTAAGGAGACTGTGTGAGATGACCCAGTCTTACAGAATATTCCACTAAAGACTTGTCCATAAACTAAAATTTTTCTTTCGGTCCCAATTGTCAGCATCCCTAATCATAAGGAAGTAGCCGAGAGAACTATGGCAACATTTTCAAAAAATGGATTATGGATGATTGTTTTTGTTTACAGTGTTGGTTAAAAGTTGTAATACATAATAAAAGAAATTGATATTAGATTTTTAGTTCTTCTTGTTTTAAAAACAAAAAAAGGGGAAAATGTAGCAGGATTATATTCTGCTCCATTATAAATAATTGTCTTGTCAACTGGTTTAATAAAAGTGATAAATGGCTGAAGGCAGACAGGAATTATGGGCTGACTCTCAGGCTAAGAAGACTTTGTAAACAAGAAGAACAGAGCAGAGACATCACAGAGATGCCAGGAAACACAGAGGAAAGAAGTTGAGTTGCAATGCTCCTGAGAAAAGGTACTGAGCATCACGACTAAACAAGGTAAGAATCACGGGTTGAAGTAAGATGAAGGAGTTAACACATTACATGGCTGTGCTCTAGCTAAATCAGTATAAAATTAATGTGTCTTTGTGATTTTGTGATTCTGTGGAACAGTGAGTCAGAACTTCATGGCAAAGCCAGCAAAGCCAGCAAGGCTGGGCCAGAAACATAATACAACAATACTGTTGTGGAATATATTTGTTTAACTATGTGCATTTGGTTTTGTTGTATGATACTTACTTAACTCTGTGAAAATCTGTTGCATTAGTCTATGCTGCATTTGATAATTATGGAAAGAAGTGTTGCTATCTCACCTTGCCTCCCTAAAGCACCTGACTGGTCTAATAAAACATTCACTAGCCAATATCTAAATAAAGGAGGGAGAGGCAGGGCTGGTAAGCAGAGAGAAAAAGGGAGCCATCCTGCCAATCAGGTGCCAGGCAGGGCCAGGCAGCTAGACACAAAAGAAGCAGGTAAGTATGATGGATAGGATATAGATGAGATAAACAAATCTTGGGGCAGCATATAGAGCAATAGAAATAGGTTAATATAACAGAACTAAATAGAAACAAGCTAAACATCTATAATTAATAAGCTATGTCATAAGTTAGGTGCTGGTGGTAACAATAAATTATGTTATATTTTACAATGCTATGTGGTTTGTTTTTGTTTTTGTTTATGTATTTTTATTATAAATAAAGTCATATTTTTATCCATGTATATACTTGTTCAAGCTCCCTTCCACCTCCCACCCATTCCAGTCACTCTCTCTTCTCCATATCTCTTTATCTCCTCCCCAGCAAGGTCCCAACATGGCTTAGTTCAGCATCCATTCCTGGCAGCTCCAGTTTCCTCACCCCAACATCAAGACTGGGTCTGATATTCATCTGGAGGAAGTGGGATCCAAGGTGAAATCCAAGGTGTCTCAAATCTCAAGCTGTTCAGTGATTGTGGTTTGTAGCTTGGATATGCTTTGCTTTTAGCTTTTTTGTTTAGAGTCCACTAATGAGTGAGTACATCCCCTGCTTATCTTTCTGGGTTTGTGATACCTTTCTCAGGAAGATATTCCCTAAATCCATCCATTTGTCTGCAAATTTTAGGACACCATGTCAGACAGGCTAAGATAAAAGACACAGATGATAGCCAATGCTGGAGAGGTTGTGGAGCAAGGGGAACACTGGAACACTCCTCCATTGTTGGTGGGAGTATAAGCTTGTTCAGCCACTCTGTAATGCAGTATGGGAGTTTCTCAGAAGACTAGGAATCAATCTCCCCAAGGATTCAGCAATACCACTTCTGGGTGTATACCTTAAAGATGCACATTCGTACTCCAAAGGCATTAGCTGTGTGGTTTTAAAAAGAAAAATTTGCACAAGTGCAGATTTGAGAAAAAAATGTTTTAATTTCTACAACTTCTATGTTATTTCACATATAATTCCTTTTTCTCTATCCATTTTAATGTTCTCAACTTAGATTATTATCTTCTATACCTTACTTTAATAACCTTAAATGATATTTGAAAATAAGAATACACAGTTTTCAAGACTAGGGTATGAAAATGTGTTTTCATGCTGATATTGTACTTCAGATGTTACCATTCAAATGTCACATTTATCAGAAGGAAAATGAGGGAATTTTTTTTTGCCATTTTGTGCTGACATTCCAGTTGCTGTTTGAATAAAATTCTAACTCCATTTTAACATTCTGACTTTTACTAGGAGATTTCAGGCAAAGTGCCCTGAGTGAACTCATATTTTTTTTTAATCTTCACCCTGCTACCTTATGCAGTTGGTAGTATCCTTATGCTTATTTTGCAAGTAGATGTATCAAAATATCAAATGGTGATAAACAAATACACAGAAAAATGCAATAACTTAGAAAACGTTTTTTCAGTGAGATATTTTCTTATCAATTCTTTTTTCAGTTTCTGTAAATAGCTTAGGAAATTGCAGGAAATATAATAAAACTATAAATATAAGAAACTTTTTATAAGTAAGGAAAACAAGGATGAAAATGCAGCTAAAACAATTAAGAGATAATCTTAGCCAAATATACCTCTAAAAGTTGATAAATATCTAATATCTCTAAAGAGCATGAAACAAACAAAACAACAAATAACCAAGACATAAATAGCAAAACAATTAACAAGACAATTTTTAAAAGATAAAATACAAGCTTTCAAAAATGTATGGAAACTTTTGACCATCTTTAGCCATCAAAGGAAATCAAACATCACTGATACTCATCTCAGCCTCTCATGAAGCTTTCACCAATAGTCAATCGGCATCAATTGCTACTGTATAATGTTAAGAGTTATCCATAGCCATAAGGTCTCCAGATGATTTTGTGATTCCAGGAAATTATGTAATTTTTAAAATCATGGTGTTTCCTTTAAAAGCACATCACTTCATATGGACTATAAAGTCATATTTAATTTGAGTTATACTTTAACCCCGACATTGAACAAGCAATATTATTCTCATAAGCTCAAATTTTTCTGTTCATTTCAATCTATCTATCTATTTATCATATATCTACATATATCTATTTATGTATCATCTAATCTATTACTTCATCTTTCCAATTCTGATTTCTAACTCTTTTTAATATAATAGTTGATCCCAAGAACATTCTTTGATATTCACTATGATCATACATATTGCTTTGCAGATAGCCAAGTGGTAACAGTTTTTAATCCTAGGTACTCGTAGTGATGATAGTATTGAAACATGTAGATTGTTTCAAAATTCACTGAGATCTATTTCTCCCTGTCCATCCTCTGCAAAGTGACTTAATAAGATGTTAGGTATCAAAAATTCAAAAGAAAATTATTACTGAATAATTCAAATGCTGATCAAATATTTTCTACAGAAGTAACAATTATTTAAGTGATACATTGCTACACAAAGTAAAAATTCTTTTTTTAAGCTTTTTGTAAAGTGAAATATTATACTAAATTTTTTACTTTATCATGTTATATTTTGCCAAGGTGCTTTGTAAGGACATCATGGATTTCTCCAATCTATCTCTTCTTGATTCTCCCCATCTTCATTCTTCTGTATAAAAATGGTGATTAAATAAATTTTAGCCTTTTTATGTTTTCATGGATATTCATATATTCATTAATAAGACTGAAATATACATAGTAAATGGGTGTCACTAAACTTCACACTTTGTACATTATATGTTAGTGCCCTGACACGTGGGACTTCAACACAGGAGACCACCTACAAGAGAGAATGAAGGGAAGGGAGACACAAAGGAAGGCAGCAGGTCAAACAGGATTCTGATCAAGCTTCGATTTATTACAATTCTATACATGCTTACATAGTTCTAAAGCAGAATATGGAGAGGGGGTAGTCATCAAACACCCACAGGAAGCTGGCCAGGGGAAGCAGGATATTGGCAAGGTGACTGGTCTTGTTTCAGGGGAGGGTTGCCAGGTAACCTAAATGTAGAATGTTCTTGTTATTCTATTCTTTAGAGCCACCTTAGAGGGCTGCTAAGTAACCTAGCCACAGAATGTTCTTGTTATTTTATTCTTTAGAGTTACTTCTTAGTTACTATTAAGCAAACCAGAACATCTATTTTACTTTGGGAGAACATCTATTTTACTCAATGTCATGCCGGCTCAGTGGTTGGTTTCTCAGTAAGTTCCTGTGGTAGCCTTTTGTTAGAGGCCTAGAGGCTCAAGCCAGGGTCTTGGTCCCTGACATGTTAGTGTATATTTCATTAACATAATAAATGAGAAAAATATTATTTATTTCAATTAGTTTATAATAGATAATTTTTTGTTTATTAAATCACAGACTAAAAATTATTTTAATATACTAGATACTTTCTAGGAGTTTGGGATGCAGAGAATTCAAGATCTAGATATCAGAAAATAGTCATAAATGATCATTTTCTGTCATATCTTTATATGTCAAGAAGAGTCTTCGATTTCTCTGCCTCTAAAGGAATAGTCCCACCATGTAAGCTTCTGTATATTTTTAATTTAATGGGATCATGACGAAGTACCCACCTAAGAGAAAGACAAATTTGGGGTCATATTTTAAGACAAATGTAGTCTATTGTGGCAGGAAGGCATGGGCATAGGAGTGGGAATCATCTAATCATAGTCACACTTTCCTGGTTACATGGAATCTGCAGTCAGGAAAGCAGGTACAAGAAATACAATTTGGTTCTTCCTCTTCAAACTCTTGATTTAGGTTGAAATTCTAGTCCTTGAGATGATGTGACAATACGCAAGGTGAATGCCTGTCCTCATGTCGATGTCTCTGAAAAACTTTAAGACACATGCTTATTGGTATGCCTCCAAGGTAATTCTAGTTATTTTGTTAGTGATTTTTAACTAACAGTGCCATGCATCATCTAAATCTATTCATCTCCTAACTGTCCAGCTTCAAGTGCTATTCTAGTATAAGACTTGATCATATGTTTACCACAATACCAAATCCAAGTGCCATCAAACAAGATATAGTTTTTTTTTTCCCTAGTACCCTGGGAATTATTATATTCAGGGCAGAGAAGAGAGACTAGCCATCATCATTAAACATTCTATTTTTCTACAAGGTCACTTTAAATGTGAGACTGTAAAATATGAAAGAGTTTGTTTCCTATAATCTAATTAGAATACTATTGGAGCAATTAAACCTGCTTGTGTACTAGAGTTACATTGGAATTTAAGGGCTATTGAAGAAGTAACTAGAGCCAAGAACTGCTGCTGAGGACTATGATTCTAGAGCTACCTCCATAAGTATAAAAATGTTCAACTTCATAATTTTATTAGGCTCTTATTTGTTTTCATCTTCATATTAGCTTACTTCTGAATCATATATGTTTTAGGAATTAAAAGGTACATTAAAAAAACAACATTTTGCTTATAATGAAAAAGACCTATATTAACATTAAAATGGAAATGATCAGAATATTATTTAGAAAGAATAAGCTGCATTGTAAAAAAATCTCCTTGCATACAGAGATTTTGTTTACTTGAGTGGAAAGTTTAGAAGAGCACTGCACAGGTCATGGGGTTTATCTGCTCTTTATTTTCTTTTGATAAGGGTCAATAATCAATAAGCAGTTTATAAATTTACTCTGATGGGTTATATATTCATTTGTTCTAGAAGTTTCCTGGATAATAAGAATTTTGTAGTATAATGTTGTTTTTTTTTTTCAAATTCAGAATGTTATCTCATATTCAAATAATGTAGAGTAAGTTTATTCTCCAAGGAAGTAGCTTTTACTCTCAGTGATAAAAATAAATTGCTTTTATTTCTACAGGAAAAAGCCATTTTATGTCTCTAGGAAGCACACAGTTTTCTCAGCTAAATGTACCACTCTTACAGTGTAGAAAGATGAGAGAAGTATCTTTGAATGCACCATTGCTAGACATTTTATTAACCTTTGAGAAGATAAAATCCTCTATATACTATAAACACATATAATCATACTTACACACACCCAATTTTAACAAGAAAGAGCATAACATACCATACTATTTTATTTTAGAAACTCCCATTTATGACCCATCAATTTCACTCCTGACTGTATAATCACAGAAGGGAAAGTTAGCCTGCTAGAATATTCTGAATGCCTCAGGTAGCATTATTCACAACTAGTATGAAAAAACAAGATGTCAAATCATATCTGGACCTGGGCCCACATTGTTATGACATGCAGGCCTTCCTTTGAAATTTGGGTTGTATTCTTTCTAACCTAATAATTGTTGTATTACCCATGGCTGCAATCAACAATAGTTTTGAAATTAAAACTAGGCAAGGACCTTGTACACAATGCTCTTCCTGTTTTTAGATTCTTCTGCACCCAGAAAAAAGACCTGCAACCCACTTATACACTTCCCTTTTGTTTTAACAGTGTGTGTTGGAAATGTACTTTGATCTAGGAAAAGTTCTTCAAATAAATTTAGTGTTTTGGGTTTTTTTAATATATATTTTTGAACATTTGATAGGTAAGGTTTGGCCAATTATTGACATCTTTTCTATTGTCTCAAGGTGAAGTAGATGACTCCTTACTTTGATCAAATAGGTCTTCAAATATTTGTGTTGTATCCTTTGCTCCTGATTCTTACTCTAAATCTCTTTTTTAAAAATGCAGCCAGTGGTAACAGTGCCACTGGCTGAGTGACAAACTGTCTCTACATTTTCTCTACCAGATTCATCAGTCATTCACCTATTATTTTTACCCCAAACCCATTCAAAACCTCAAGGCATAAATCTCATGCAGAAAAATTTATCTGCTAGATAAAATGTAAAATGCCTTTATCTTAATTGCTGAGAGAGTCTGCAGCCTATCTCCATTGCATTTGGCATTCTCCTTTTCTGATCTACTAGATCACCTATTAAGTTGTTAATTATAGCCTTGTAGGTTCTCTCAGGGCATGCCTCCAAAAATTTCTAAATTTGTTTCACAATTTAGTTCCCAAAGTATAAGAAATCTATGGTCAAGTAGGCACAACAACTTTTGCTCCCCCCGTTCAATTTCCTACATTAGGTCAGATTTTCTGCATCTAGATTCAGTACTACTTATCTGCCTCCCAAGACCTAGAGGGACCTTGGAGATTCACTAATCTTCATGCTTACAGAAGGAAGACCAAAGAAGCTGGGTTCTGATGACCTTGTTGTGAAACATTAATTCTATTTGTTATTTAAAAAAAATCAAAGTAAGATATTGGGGAAAAAGCTGAAATAGAGAGAAGAAAGAATTTACAGTCAGTTCTTACCCAGACAACTTCTCAGGGTAAAGGGTAAATGCCATCTTCCAGAGTTCTCAGCCTGGCATGATACTTCTACAGAATACCACACCATCTGGCTATGCCTCTTTAAATATCTTCTTCGCTCAGTTGTTTCACTTCCAGGTTTAACTCTGCATTATAATTCTAAAGTTAAGAATAAAAGCTTGAGCTACTACAGTTTGGTAGTTAGGCCTTGAACTCACAGAGATACGGAAAGATCTCTGTCTCTAGAGTTATGGGATTAAAAAAGTAGGTCATCACTTTCTTTTTCTTATGATAGGATTAAAGGCATGAGATAACACTCTCTGACCCTTGTGGCTTGACTGTGGATGGATCTGTTTTCTGATATTTCAGACTGATTTTATTAAATATAAAATATATCACCACAGTGCTAGAGTACAGAATTCTCAGAGTATTGTCATTTCTTTGATTCTATATCTAATCAAGTTGCAAATAAAGATTATCTGTCACAAGGTATGAAGTTTTAGATAGAAAACATATATATTCTGTGTTATAATTCATTATGCAGCAATTGTAGTCAATAATGACACATTATGTTGTTCATTTTAAAATAAATAATATGAGATTTTAAGTTTCCCCAAAAAGCAATGACAAATGATTGAGGCAATAGATTTGGTCTTTTAGCTGATTTAAAATTTACACATTTATTAGAACATTATAATATCTAATCCATATTTAGATTATTATTTTCTATTTAAATAAAAATAATCTTATAAAGAAAAAACTGAAGATATACATTAAAGTATGAGTGTCAGAAATTCTAAATCATATAGCTTTATTTTGACAGCAGTTCTCTTAAACTTCAGAGCAGGAATTGCAGCTTCTTTTAATGGCTTCTAGGAACCATTAAATGCCTTGAAAACTCTATTTTAAAATCAAAGTTCATAGAGAAGTCAATCATTTGGAAGGTTTTAATAAGGTGTAGTAATTAATATTTTGTCAACTTCACTGGCTTTAGCATAATGTAGGAAATTAAGGAGGCATAACTCTGATTGTATTTGATAGAAAATTTCTTAAAATGATTAGCAGAAGAATTTTAACTCGAGATTGGAAAGTATGTGTCACTTGATCTGAGAGCTAGAACTGAATAAATAGCAGCAAAGAAGTCAGCCAATAAAGGGTTGCTTTCCCTCTGGATGCTATCTGGCTGTATGGCCAAAAGCCACTACTCCATCAGGCCTCATAGCCATGATAGACTGAACCCTGGGCAACCATGAGCACTTTTACTGGCTCCCTCCCCAGTTCATGTTTAGTTACCTAGAACCTCCTTCCCAAGGAATGGTAGATGATGCTCACAGTAGGTTAAGTCCTTTCATATTAATTAATCTCTCAAAGACATGCCCAGAGGCCATTCTGAGTTGGACAATCCAACAGTGGAGACATTCTTCTCAGGTGACTCTAGGCTGTGTCATGTTTTTACTCAAGGCTGAGAAATTTTTATAAAATCCTATTGTGTACATGAGCACATTTTATTTCTATGTTTTTCAGTTGATGTGAAACTAGGTTCCTTTTATTTCCAGACTCTTTGAAGCACTATAGCAATATACATATATGTGCAAGTATCTCTGTGGAATGCTAACTTAGAGTCCTTTTTGACTAGATTGAGAAATGATATAGCTGGACCAGATTGCAGCAGTATTTTTCATTTCTTCAATAACTTCCACACTGATTTTTATGTATCAGTTTATATTTTCACTGATGATCAACACTCTGCTTATATTATTCACAGAACTATGAAAACAAGTCTAAGATTTGCGTTAAAGCACAAAATACCCAGAATAGCTAAAGCAATCCTGAGCAAAATACAATACCAGAGATAGCAAAGAAACATTTTAATAAAAACTGAACAACACTGAGGGGAAAACCAGAAAAGGACTGATTATGACGCCAATTAAATCCTAAGTCAGTTTTACAGGCCTCTAAGTTTACACTAAGGGCACTCTCAGAAAGGCTCAATTTTATTTGTAGGTAAGACAGTGGATGTTACATAGGATCAGGCTAAGATATAGTCTCCACTCCCATGTTACTACAGAAGAGAGAGATCCCATTTCTCCCATCAGCTTATTGTTATTTGATTCCTATTTCATCACAAGCTCTTGTCAGTTGACTTTTCTGCTTTTTCCTACAGGAGGCTGTAGCACAAATTCTAGTTGCATTAAAAGAAACACAGAACCAGATATTGGAAAAAGGCTGAAATATTAAAGAGAGAAACACCATAGTCAAATCCCCAGCTATCTTCCAGTTTCTTCAGGCTCACTTGTGGTCACTTTTAAAGCCTCTTCTGTCTTTCTACACCTGCCTTAAATACCTTCTTTTCTCAGCTGTATCTTAACCAGGTTCAAATTAAAGGTGTGATATATTACTATTTGGTAGTTAGCCTTGACTCACAGAGAGAAGACACAAGATGATAAGACTGAACAGAGAGGGGATGTGTTAAGGAGGAGCAGAGACAGGATCTTTAATCACTGGCCTGAGAATTTTTAGAGAGAGGATGTGACTTGTGTCTGCTCCTCTGCTTCTATGATCTTTCAGCTTTCACCCTGATATCTGACTTCTGATTTTTGTTGATAACAAACATTAAGGATCATAGTTCAGTCTCCAGACTGGAAACATTGTATCTAGATAGGAATGAAAGCTGCTAAGGAACAAATATCCATCAGTAAGCATAGAAAAATGGTAATACTACCTTGTAATATTCCTTTCAGAAGACAATGCCATATTTATATTTCTCTACAGTTTTAATTTTAACCTTTTTGTTATCAACTGTCTTTCTCCTTTCCACTTACTGTCAGTCAAATTCTCTTCCCTTCTGTTTCTTTCCAAAGGACTGAAACACAGAGCTACCAAGAACATAACTTTAATGATTCTTCAGTTATTTTTTATTCTTCTGCAAATGGGACCAGGTTAAGCAGGTAGAGATCTGTTTGTAGGATGCTTGTGTTCATTGCAGTAGTTCTCTTCACTGTTAAAGAGAAGCTCTAAGCTATATCACCAACTTCTTGCAAATCAAAGGTCTATGTTTAGATGCATCTTTTACAGTTTTATTCAGTATATGCAGAAAAGAAGTATTAGTATAAACGTCATGTTAGTGTTCTGTGTAACCCCAGTCTGCTCATCAAACATGCTGTACCACATTTAGTCCAATGCACTTGTAGAAGCTACCTGCAAAGTCTCTGCAAAGTCCACATGCTGTTATGTTTATTAAGTTGTGGTTTTGAATCCATTTTTGCACTGCTAAAGGTAACTGGGTTTACTGATCATCTGACACTGAAGTAGGAGAGCCACGATTAAAAGCTCTTCTTTGTGTTCCTCAATTGAAAAGCACACAGTTTCACATTAAAGCTAAGAACTGACTTCAGTAAAAGCTCATTGATATTCTTCCTAGAGTGTAGTTGTCAGGCCAGTATAATCCAATATCATGTACAAGCCAATTCATAACCTCTCATTGCATATTTTTTTAAATATGCATTTTTATTCTTTGAGAGGTTTTGTTTTTAATTTTGTTTATGTTTCTTTTGTGTTTGTGTATTTGTTTTTGAGACAAGATTTCTCTGAGTAACAGCTCTGGTTGTCTTAGAGCTCACAGAGATCCACCTACCTCTGCCTCCAGAGTTCTGTGGTTAAAGGCATTTGCTACTATGACTTGGAATCTCTGATGTTTATAGTTAGTAGTGTTTTAGACTTTTAAAGAGACAAGAAGAAGGAATATCATTTTTTTTAGTACTTTTGCTACTTTAAAATACCATGTGTCCACCATCAATGCTCATGTCCTGAACCCTACAGAATACTTCTAATATTAAAGAGGGAATCTGCCTTCTGTTTCTACCTTTTATTTAAGCTTGAAAATGGAGTTTTAATAGGAACTTATGTACCACTGCTTGAGGTCTTTTCCCTGACCATTGGTTTATGTTATACACTGACTACATTGGACCCTATTTGTCATTACATAGATTTATGGTCAGTCCTGTAATATTATTTTTGAAGTGATGAAATCTTCACAGAAATCATGAACATTTTGTCTTTCTTCTCATCCTGTAAACCACAGAATGAAATTATAATGTCTCCACTAAATAGAGTACAATCTCTCCATAAATTAGAGTATGATCACATGCAGTGACTAATGGTACTTTTTGCCCTTTAACAGCCAACTTTCAACTACATGGCATGTTAGGAGAAGTGTAACATGAGGTGTCTGGCCCATCCAGCCACCACTGCAGGCACACAGACCTGCAGTTCCAGACTACCTCGCTCCACAGTCTGGATCGGCCCATTGCCGCTTAGCCCCCACAAATGATTTGGATGCTTATACTAATTTCATGCTGTTTGGCCTATGGCTTAGGCATATTGCCAGCTAGGTCTTTTATTTTAATTCAGCCCATTTCCATTCATCTGTCCTGCCACGTGGCCCGTAACTCACCTATTTTGTTGCATGTTTCCTGTTGGGCGGCTGAGTAACACCTCTTCTGACTCTGCCCTCCTTCCCCTACCTAGGCTCCCATTTCCCTGCCTATTCCTATGATGCTTGTCATGGGCCAAAACAGTTTTATTTAAAGAATGCTATAACAGCATACAGAAAGGTATTCCCACATCAGATAAATTCCTTTAGCTGTAGAAAATTTACTTATTCAGAGGCATAAATCTAGAGAAAAGTTCATATTGGGCACAATTGCATATACTCCTGAGAATTTCACATTACTAGAAGCCTTCATTGTGTGAAAACAGTATTTCTAGAAATGAAAATCCAACCCCTACACTTGATTTTGAACTGGAAGCAAAGCTGAAGACTATCTCTGGACAGACATACTCAAGTACAGCTCATATTCTAACACTAATGCTGGGACTATACACTGGTTAAAACAAATAATTTTCTTTTATCAGTAATAAATTAAAGAACAATGTAAAAAATGCTACCTTGCTTTTATATTGGCATGTTAACATTAGTACACTAAACAAAGAAAAGCAGCTTAGCCACAGTTGTTTTCTTGTTTAAAAAGTGGGGTAATTTACATATCTCTAAGGAAACATAGTGACTATGTGGAAAATTATCAAAATAAATGCAAATTAACCTTTCTGAAAATGAAATTAAGAAGAAAGTATTTGCTTAAATAAATTATACAATAATAGCCTCTTCTGTTTTTTCCTTAGCTTATTAGCACCATATCTTTGATAGGCAGTTTTACTAGTATGATTCACTCTTCTATTGTATATTACAAAAATTATTACAAAAAAGAAAAATGTAAAACATTTAGGCGAAGAAAAAATATTTTATTACAAGTAGTATGGGAATGACTGGCCAAACATTAAATAAGTATCATTATTAGAAAAACTTAGCCTTAATAATATTGGTTGTATGTATCTACTGGGGGCTGACCGTGTAGTACTGGATAATCAGTTGTGTTCTTTCCTGGAGAGGACTTTTCCTCTCCCTCTTAGCATTTCTTACTTACATGTAGCTCTTTGTATAGACATTGGATTGAGGTCTTCTGGGCTCTCCTCTGTCTAATTTGGTAGGTTCTTTTAGTTACCTTGTTCAACTTATTTTTAAGCAGCTGTGTTGGTGAGACTTTATGGATCTCATATCTGAAATTCCTAGGAGGCACACTCTCATGTCTTCCATTTCAGAGAACTATGCTGAACTAAAGCAGACAGAGCCCTGAGAAAGAGTCTTTCACCAAGTTCCTGGAGACTATTGCTAGAAACTGTTATTCACAAAAGGGCAGCATGATCTAAGTTTGGATTACAGAAGCCAAACCACCCTGACCCTGCTACTTGACCACCAATTGTTGTAGTCAAAATACACCACCATTATTCTTGGGCCCAGATTCAAGGAGAAATTTACCAGGTTAGCTGTCAGCACACAACCTTGCACTTGAGTTACCCCAAACTGTGGTTTTTCCCTTTAAAAGTAGCTGTTAAGCTCTGCTCAGCAGTCCCTTCTGATCTTCCTATGCAAGAGCCCAAATGGGCCCCCTGCCTTGGCTTGTATTTACTAATAAATCTTGCTTCTGCATCTGGATTCTCCCTCCTTGGTGGACTTCCTGGGAAAACACGACTCTGGGCACAATAGCATCAATTTATGTGGCCAGGTTCCTATCAGATTCGAGTTTCTGTCCTGACTTCCTTTGATGATGAACTGTGATTTGGAAGCATAAAACAAATAAACTCTCCCTTCTTGTTCTGCTCATGGAGTTTCATTACAACAATAGCAACCCTGACCAGGAAATGATGTTTTCTTGGGCCATGTCTTTCCCCAGTCCTTTAAGCAAGTCTTCTCTCAGCTTCTTGTCTGTTCTGTCACACTCTGGCTTCTATAGCAGACTTAAACCTTGGAGACCATAAATTAAATAAATGTTTCTATCAGGAACTTGGCCATAGTAGCATAAAAGTATCCAAAGGAAACATTAAAAATACTTTATGAAATAATAGAAAAAAATTTATAAATTTATAAAATTAGAATATCTGATTTTACATTTACATTGTTATTGTGAAAAAATTACATAGAAGTTTATATAAGGGAGCTTGAGCTTATAAATATTTGAGAAGATTTTAAAACAATTATTTTTCAATAAGCAAAATAAAATATTTATGGAAGATTCACAGTGTTAATGTAAAATGACAGAAAACTGAGAAATCTTTAAATTTGTCTGGTTCTAAATAAAATGCAAAAAAAAAAAAAATCAAACTAACAACCCATTCTGGGAGAGCACTTATCATAGATAATAAGTAGACTAAAACCCAATATGGACAGAACTGAGAAAAAGGCTTATTTTATGGATTGGTTAAATTTTTTTTGACTTTCTCAATTCTGTATCCCAAAGAGTTAGCAATGAGACCTCAGAACTTTACTAGTGAAATAATTAATGTTCCCTTCATCTTCTTGGCCCCCTTTACAAAAATAAGACACATTAGAGAAAAAACTAAACAAAGAAATAAACTTCCAAACAGCAAACAAAGCTTAGCCAGTCTTTTACTATTTGACCATGTAAAATAAATTATAATGAAAACACACACACAAAAACAAAACAAAAAGAACATAAAATGTTCAAATGTAAATAGCAAATACAAAATGAACGTCAAAAAGGATTGTTCTGGGATTTGGAAAAAATGGTGATATATGGAAAAATGAAAGAGAGGAATGGAGAGCAGGGAGAAAGAACTCAAGAAATTAGTTCAGAAATATTATGCAAAGACATTAGAACAGGGACATTGAGAAAGGAACATTAAAAAAAAATCATAAAAATGAATGAATGTTACATCTAAACTTCTGGCCAACGCTAACTGACAAAAACCCAAATAAATAAATAAGAGAAAAACTATAAAACTGAGCAGAACAAACAACAATATCAATAAAAAGAATAGAAAAACACAGAAAGAATGGCAAGTATAGACTCATTGCAACAAGTTTCAGAGTGAACTGCAAAAAAGACAGAGACAATAGAGAAGGGTAGTCACAAATTCAGCTTAGAGAAAACATTAATCAAGTATTGAACATTCAAGTGGATATCAGACTTTAATACATACATGTGTCCAAGTGCATTTACCTGTGCATGGCTAGTTTACTTCTTTTCGACTCCTCAAAGAAAATTACAATTATACATAAGATGCTGATTATAAAACAAACAACATTGTTGTATCAAAACAGACTAAAACCTGTATGTGGCATCTCTAGGATTTGCCTATCTGAAAAACAAATTCCGATTTTACCTCTGATGACAATCACTTTTCACACTGAAAAAAATGAAGCAAATCTTATTAGCTAAGTCATGTCAAAGTATTCAAAACAAATAAAAACAGATCAAAGAACAAAAAGGCTCTTCTGACTTACTTTATGGACTATTAAGATTAAACAGACGTTCATACTCTTAAGCTCAATTACATTCCTTCTTTAGTAGGTGTGGAACTCAGTCAACATTATATTTTACCCAATCAAATCATATAGCCATAAAAGAATTCTGGAATTTTATATTTCAAATCATTAATCATTTTATGATGAATTTCTTGGGGATACAATTCTACACATGTGTGTAATACTCTTACTCATAATTTGCCCCATACATAAAACAAAACACAAAAAAAACATATCATGCAAAAACATGAGAGAAAAAGAGCTTAACTAACGAGTAAGAAGAAAGAAGAAAAGAGAGAGTGAAATAAAAATATTTCAGAAGCTAGCTTACGTACCCTGTAGGCAAGGGGTGAAGATGTGACCTGCACAAGCTGGGTTTATGCCAAGTTTGGTTAAAAGATGGCCACTTGGAGGGATTGTGGGCTTCTGGCCACTTCACAGGAGGAGCTGCTGCAGCCTCCAAGATGACAGAACTACCCTTTTGTTCCCTTTTTTTTTTTGTTTGAAATGCTCTGTAATAGTGGGGCTTTGCAAGAGAGAGAGAGAGAGAGAGAGAGAGAGAGAGAGAGAGAGAGAGAGAGAGAGAGAGAGAGAGAGAGAGACTTTGTAATCAACCAGAAATGAGCTGGCAGATCTAGCCAAACAATAAAAAGTACAATTATATGTCAAATAAAAAATAAGAATGCTCCATGTGGTAGCACAAACCTACTGCTCAAGGACTGCCAGTTAATGTAGCAGATTCATGAGTTATCCGCAGTTGTGAAACCACATCAAAACAGTGACATGATATACATCAAAACTTCAAAAAGGATTATTAATTATCAGTATAACTATCTCAACTGTGTTCTATTTTGTAGCTCTCTAGTTTCAAAATTCATTAACCATTACATTACAGGATTCATAATGGCTTTCATTTAATTTTGAAGAAATAATGGACCATCCCCACAAGGAAAGATGTTCTTCATCCCTCTTGTCCTGATTATAATTTATGATTATGTTACTATCTAATAGATAAAGTATACACGAAACTTCACAACACTGATTCTTTGAATTCAACCTGGCATTGTTTCTCATGTTTGGGCCATAGTAAAGACAAGTCAACTAGGAAATGATCTGTTTATATTTTTTTGTATCTCAGGTCATAATGAAGTCACATTTGAAATGTAAACTGTGTGTTGGTGGATGGAATTTGCTATTGTTTATATATATATATATATACATATATATATATATGTATTGTTGAGTCTCCCCACTCAAAAGGAAAAAAAAGACAACAGTGGTTCAGGCCACAATCTGAGAAAAAAATCAATAAAATGTAGAGTGCTACATCTGTTTCAAAGTTGAGTGTAGGCACTGTGTCTTTAGTCAGAGCTACTGTGGTCACCTTCCTGAAATCTCAAGTATAAGCATTCCTTTGTGGAAGGAAAAGTAAGTCTTGAAGGGCCACATAAACCATGACCACCACACATCCCTTCATCTTCTTGCATGGTTATTTAAACAGAAAACAGTGAGCATGGGATTTTTCCAGGGTATAGGTGCCCATTCTTTGGCCAGGGAACCCTGTTGCAGCTATGTTCTTTCAGTCACATACAAGCCCCTGTATAAAACCCCAGTTAAATCAATGTTTTTTCGAAGCTTGAAAGGAGTTATTTAAGGGCTGTGCCAGTGACCTTTCCATATAAAGTGAGTCAAATTTTTTTTTTTACTTCTCCTATCATAGTGCCATTTTATATGAATAGTATAAAGTGGTAAGTACCTTGATTACATTTTGAACACATAGTAAATAAGTTATATGACATTTAAAAAAGCATTTCTAATTTTTAAACTGTTGCTTGTCACTTTTTTCTATCTGAACCAAACACAATTTTTCATTACTAGTAAGGAAGCAGTTTAGACAGTTTAAAGAATACACACTAATAGAAAGAGTAAGCATGAGAGCTACAGAGATGGCTAGTGGTGACTGGCAGTTTTATTAAGCCTCTGGAAGAGATAAATCCAAATAATATTCTTACATTGATTAAATCTTCTCCATTTATCTATCCAACTACATAAATTTCATGTAGTGCCTGTTATGTTTCAAATTCCAAGAAAGGACTAACTTGGGGTTTCTACTTAACATATAAAAAATAGACCTGGTTGTCTATGCAGTGGTGATATATTTTTATATTTAATAAAATCAGCCTGGAATATTGAAGAACAAAATCACAGTCAAGCCGTGAGGATCAGAGAGTCATAACTCATGCCTTTAATCCCAGCACAGGAATTAGTGATGACTTACTCCTTTAAGCCCATAACTCAAGAGACAGAGCTCTCTCAGCGTTTCTGTGAGTTCAAGTCCTAACAACCATATAGTAGATCCCATCTTTAATCCTACCAGTAGGATTATGAGGCAGAGTTGAACCCAGAAGTGAAATGACTTGAGTGAAAAAAAATATTTAAGTCAGAAATAGGCATTGAGGTATTCTGTAGAAGCAATAAGCCAGGCCGAGGACTCTTAAACATAATTTTTATCCTGAAAAGTTGACTGAATGAGAATTGACTGTGATGTTTCCTCTCTGATATTCTAGCTTTTCCCCAATATCTAGCTGAGAGTTTTCATTGAATACCAACTAGAATTCATGTTTCACCCAACATCCCTCATTCCTGTTACAAGGTATGCTTGGCAAACCCTCTCCCCTATTATAAACTTCTCCATTGCAGGGGCTGGGCTTCCCTTCCCTTCACTGTTCTCCCCTATATAATCTACTATTTTGATTTTTTGTCCCCTTTATCCTGTTCTTTATTCTCTGGCCGTCATGATCTCTTGTCCTCCTGGCTCTCTTCTCCTCCTCCATTCACGTCTAACATGGTCCTTCTCAGGGTCATGTCCACTCTGTGTTCTTCCATACATTTCTGCCCCTGACTATACTCTTTCTTTTATCTATAGAAACTTTTTCCTACATCATACTTATGAAAAATCATGCCCTTTATATTTTTTTAAATTTATTTATTCAGTGCTCAGTGTTAAGTTCAAATACTGCTTATTGTGCCATATCACCTCCTGCAGCCTGCCACAATTATAAAACCCTGTAATCTAAAGCTGTTTCATTCTAAAATCAGTGACAAATGAGAACAATTGGAATATTTAAAAGATATAGGGGAATAGACATGAGTCTATCTAAGTTACTGTGGCCAGAATAGTATTGCTAGTAGAGTCAATCCTTAGTTCCAAAGCACCATACATGCCCATTTTTGTGAGGCTTTTGATACATAGTGTCTCCTGGAGGAGGCACCACACTCAAGAGACTTGTAGTGTTAAGTCAGAAGATGAGCATTACATAATAAGTCTTCCTTGCTAAAATATCCCTTACAAGTACTAAGAAATGAATGTTTGAAAATAAATTAGCAAATACAGAGTGCTGTATTGGTCTTTCATAACTATTGTAAATAAGCCCTTTACTCCCCAAGAAAGTTGGCTTTGTGTTGTTCCTTTCATTGGTTCAGGTAGGACTCTACTTACTCATAATCCATCTAAGAGCTGATTTTTTGCTCATGGAGATTCTATAGACTTGGCTTTGACTAACTTTTATGCTTCTATGCTTCTCTTTTGATATGTAGAATTATATAAAACTGATGATTTAGTTTATCAAGAATTTTGCAGCCCTTAGAAAAAACTGACCAATTTCATACTGTCAGTGACTTCACTGCTAAAAGCATAAACAAGAATGCCTCTCAAGGTCACTCATAATTGGATGGAGTTGACACTTACAATTCATGCATGCTCAAGTCCTTAGGATACAGTACTCTCATTTCTATACTTCATTGTAGAAATTAGAAACACACTTAAACTAACCAAGTGGTCCTTAACTCAAGCACTTTTTCTCAGTGTCTGTGCTAATTTAACAGACACTTCAATGATGCATGCCTCTCACTTTCTCCTAGAGAAAAACCTGATGGACATGCTTCAGAAGTGTTCTCAAACATACCAAAGACTGTGTTATTGTCTTAGTGTTATCAATGTTATTTAATTATGTAAGTTTAAAGTATAATGTTATCACATTATATGAAACAAAAATTATAGGTTCTGGGCCATTATTGCTCTCAATCACACAAGTATTTTTTTACCTATTTGTAATTAATATAGTTATAAAAGAAAATTACATTTGTAGAAAATGATTGATGAATACCTTCTGACCATAAATTTATCAAGCAACATATATGTATAAAAATAAGCATAGTAAGTAATTTTAAAAGTCAGGTAGTAAAATGTCATATTCTATAACCTTTCACTCAGCCGTGTTTTAAATGGCTACATAATATTGTTTGTCATCATTCTAGTGTAGATACTGCATAGAAAGTTGAGGCAGAGTAACTTTTATCATAGAATTGGCAGTTCAACTGGAAGGTAAGCAAGTAAGTAAATAATAAAATTTGCAGGGTAACTTTAGCATTTTTATGTTAAAAATAAGAAAATGGGGGCTAGAGTGATGGCTCAGTGATTAAGAGCACTGATTGCTCTCCAAGAGGTCCTGTGTTCAGTTTATGGCACCCACTTTGTATCTCACAATCATCCTTAGTAGGATTCTGTTGTAAATGGTTCTGGTCCAGATTTTTGGGCCTGGACCAGGGGTTTAGACCTATAGTCCCAGAGAAATACAAAGATACTTGTATTATTTTTACGTTGATCAACCTAGAGCCCAAACATATAATTTGCTAACTTCTTCATCTCAACTAAACCCATCTTGTTCAGTCATGTGGCTCAATACTTTTTCTCCGAGCAGCATTTCCTCTGCATCTCTTGGCAACTTCAGCATCTCTGGCATCTGTGTCTGGTGTCTGTCTCTGTTCTGAGATGTTACTGAGTTTTCTTAGACTGGTAGCACCACCCACACTTTCTGTTTGTCTTTGGACAATTAGCTTTTATTAAACCCATAGGTGGGAAAAATATTTGCATTACTAGCATAACCCCACTACAAGATCCAATGTTCTCTTCTGGCATAAAGTTATACATGAAGATAGAGCACTCAAAAATAAACCTAGAAAATAAATGTTTTATTCATTAAAATAAACACATGTGAAAATTAAGCAAATGCATAAATTAGGTTAATACAATTTTGTGTATAAGAGTAGATGGCAGTACTAGATTCAGTCTTTTCTTTGTCCCTGGTCTGTTAGATAAAGCTGCACTTGTCTGGAAAGACAAGCTTGATTCTAGACCAAAGAGAGCTCCAACATTCTAGCTGTAAGTTGTTCTATCTAGGTAACACCACAATACAAATCAAATATACGGATATTGTAAAACTGGTTTTAGTTCATACCTTGCTTCACACACACATACAAACACATACACACACACACATACACAATGTAGTTGTTTATTTTTACTTGTGGTGATATATTTTATATTTAATAATACCAGTCTGAAATATCATAAAACAGATTCACCCATAGTCAAGCCAGGAGGGTCAGAGAATGGTAACTCATGCCTTTAATCCCAGCACAGGAAAGATTGGTAGTGGTGACCTATGCCTTTAATCTCAAAACTTCAGAGACAGAGATCTTTCTGTTTCTGTGAGTTCAAAGCCTAACTACCAAATAGTAGTAGTTTACACCTTTGATCTTAACTCTAGAATATAAAGCAGAGTTGAACCTGGGAGTGAAGCAATTGGGTAAAGGAGGTATTTAAGGACGGTGTAGGAAGACAGAGAATTATTCTATAGAAGCAATAAGAAGTTAGGCTGAGGAATCTGGAAGGCAGCTTTTACCCTAAGAAGTTGGCTGAATGAGAAGTGACTGTAGCCTGTTTTCTCTCTCTGGCATTCCAGGTTTCCCCCCAATATTTGGCTCTGAGTTTTCATTAAATACCATCTAGAATTCATGCTTCATTTACTTTTTGCTTTTTCCTCTTTGGGGAGCTGGCCAACCAACCCCCACAAAAATTCACAGAAACACAATCCTTCCTATAAATATTCAACCTTAGCTTGACTTGTTTTTAGTCATCTTTTCTTTATTTAAATTATTCCATTTACCTTTTTCCTCTGGGCTTTTACCTTTTGTCTGTATATCTTTGTATTCCTTCTTGATTCATGTTTGGCTGAGTGGCTGCATGCCTTGTCTTCAGCATTCCACTCCCTTTCTTCTCTCATTCTTCAATCATTTTTTCCTGAGTTCTCCTTCTATTTATTCTTCTCTGTCAGGTAGTCAACTCATTCCCCTCCTCCTAGCTATTGTTTATTAATCTCTTTATTAGTCTAATCATGTGAATTACACATGTAAAGTAACACACCTTCACAGAGTTAAACAAATGCAACATAAAAGAATATAACACATCATTGCAAAATTAAATGTTCTACAGCATAAAAAAAAATGTGACACATCTTCAACTAGTATTCCACAAGACTCACACACTCTAATATACTCTAATATGTTCCAAAACATAACAACAATATAATGTAAAATCACCAATATTTTTGCTTATCCCTCTATGTTTTTCTATAGCTGATTTAATCTTCATAAGTTTATATCTTTTATATCCAAAATGAGAAGCACCCAAATTCACCAATGTTCTTACAATATTAGTGAGGAAAAATTCTGAAATATAAAATTTATAGAATGATAACAGATGTGTTATTTGTCTGGATACTTAGATGAAAGGCTTTATAGTTTCATACCAAGTACAAGTTAATTGTTTAAGTTGAAAACACAATAAGGAGAGGGATGAATATACTCGAAGCTTTACAAGGTTATTGAGGAAATATTAATTTGATGAATGGTAGGTTAAAGGAGTTAATAGCTGACAGTTACAGTGAAAGACCCTTAGAGACCCCAGCCCCAAGAACTGACACAAGAATCACTGGCTGTAATCAACAAGAGGTTATTTTAATACACAGGCGCCTGCGGGTGATCAGTAGCTTCAGCTAACTGAGCACGCCTGTACAAAGAATAGCCCCCCTTCTTTACGAAGCAAGAGAAGGTCTCATCAGCTTAAAGATAAAGGCACACATCTCATAAACTACTTTGAACTACATACAAAATTCCACTAAGGTGGGTAATGTTACAAATCATGTACAAGATTCATCTGAGGGGCAAGTTTGTAAAGCTTTTGATCCTGGGGATATTGTGAACATCTGGCTTGGGTTAAGATTAGGCACTCCCTGTCTCTTCACCTTCCCAGGCACCTTCCTTATCTTTTTCAAAGGGCCCCTAACTGCCGGTCTCCTGATTCACTGATGCTTGCTGTCAGGATGACTTCCTGCTAATTGGCCAAATGGCCTTCAGCTGGGGTCTAATGAGGATTGCCCTCATGTTGACCTCTAGCTAGCTGGCCTTGTGGAAAATTTGAGGTTGGGGTCTTTGAACAGGAAGTAATTTAATTATTTTACTCTAGTGTTCTAATTATTTCACTCTTGAAAGGTCTATTTCACTGTAGCATTCAATTCTCACACCAATAAATCCTAAATAAAAGATATATTTTTACCTATTTTATATATAGTATTAAAATAAATAATTATTAAATGTACAGACTATAAATACATTTTACAAGCCATTTGTACTGCAAAGAAAAAAGCTAACCTCATGTCTTGGCCTGGTTCAGTGGAGCTGTTCAAGATTCAACATCAGGATCCTTTGCTGAAGAAATGAATATAAGATGCATTTAAGAAACTGAAGACATATAAATAATTGTGTTTGTCTGCTGCACTAGTGAGAACTTAGGCTTTGAAGAGGTGACCGCAGAAGTTCAGAACACACAGTAGAATCTCAAGAAAGAAGCTGGGGTTCCTGCTTCTTTCCTTAACTCATCATGCTCACAGGATTTTTCTGATTTGACAGCTTTATTTTAAAGGGAGTACAGAAAATATATTGCTCTTTAGTTAGTATATAGAATTATTATTTCCATCGGTTTAGTTAAACTAATCTTCTCAAACATGTCTACAAATTGATTCCTTTTTTTCTTCAAATGTTTGATATACTCATGTTCATGAATAAGGCTCAGAAATAAATTGGTATTCTTCATTTCCTATCTTCTTTATAATTAAGGTTTTGGCTTCCTGGTAATGAAGTGATAACACCTTGATTTTCACTAGAAACTTTTTTAATAATACTACTAAAAAATTAAAATTTAATTAACTAAGAATCTCATAGTAAGGCATACAATACAGAGAGAAAACATTTCCTTTTTGAACAGCAAGCAAAGGTTTTATTCAAGATTTAACCAATAGAGACTGAATTTATTTCACTGAGACAATGAAGGCAGATTTTAAAGTACTGAGATTTTAAAATAGATACCACAGAAGCATTTACAGAGAACTATTCATCATTAGTGAAAACACTTTCATAGCAAAAGATTCATTTATGTTAAACATGTTGTTTCAGAATTAATAATAAACTGTTGAGCGTTCAAGTGCTAGCTCAATAGTTAAGGTCATTCATTGTCCTTGGAGAGAGCAGAGTTCTGATCCACACACTCAACTGGGTCACTCCCAACAGCTCCAGGGCACTCATTGCTCTCTTCAGGCCTCTATGAACATTCTCCCTATAAAGAAGAATGGGATGAATCGTTACAGTATTGAAAATACTAACACTCACTCTATTTACATGTTGTTGATATTTTCATGTAAGTTCCTATAATGCCTGCTAAATTTATATTATGCTAGAATATTTTTCTTCCAAACAACTTGGAAATCAATTCTTAATTTTGAAAATTTTCACAGACTTATAGTTTCAAAAGAGAATAAAAAGAGAACAAGATGTCTGAATTCTATTAATTTTAGGTGACCATTTAAATTCTACTTTGTAGCAAACATTGTTATTTATTTTCTGGCCCGTCTGGCTCATGGAGGCCTGAAGATAGCAAAAGATCCACTGAAGCTGGAGTGTATCTTTATGATATATAATATAATAAATATAATATAATATAATGAATTATATAGATCATTTAAATAAAGAAGTGGGACTGTACACACAGCAATATGTTCAACAATACAAAATGAGAGCCATTGTTTATTCTAATGTAGCTTTATGCTTCACATAAAAAAATAGTTATTGTATTTCCACATTTCCTTTTCATGCTTGAAAGAATGCCCTGACTATCACCTACTCCTAACAGCTACCATGACTGCTTAATACTGAAATTCACTTCACTCATATCATCAAGGTTTTTTCCTGGATGCTGGAATGATTCACATCCCAGAGCTCATCAAAGATGACCAGAAGTTTCCAAGTTACAAAATTGTTACCTACTTTGTCTAGCCACTCAGGGATAGGACAGCTCAGATTGGTACAGACTTTAGCAGGTCCCCATCAAATATTGTCATAATGTTCATTCACTACATTCCATCTAGTAGGAATTTAAAGCTACTTTTCATTCTTTTAGTGGCAAATCATAATTTGTTCTTTGGTTCTAGATAGTACCTAAGATAATGTCCTAAAGAAATTTACAGAAAAAAAAAATGGAAAAAAGAAAATAAAGACTGTTCTGAGTTAAATGGTCTATTCCCAAGTTTATCTTCACCACAGCCTGAAGTTTGGAGGGAGAATTGGCAGTGAGATTAGATAGAACACCTTCACAAAAATTGGGGGAAAGCTAGATTTTCTGTCTGGAGATGAAAGAATTAATGGAGGGGATAACAGATAATCACAGCTTCCCATTAGGTGGTGCAGTGCAATTAATTAAAAACAAGATATAAGGCATGAAGACTATCAGTCCATTATTGGCTCTTTTACCTCTGAGCTTGTCACATCAACCAAAGACTAAATTATCACTTGTCATTCATAGCACATGAGTTAACATTGCCCTTATAAAAGCATAAATTTAAAATATATATTCAACTCTAATTTGCTCAGGTTTCCTTTTCATATACACTCTTTCCTTGTTTCTGAATCTATCTTTCTCTCTCAAAAAAGAGACTTTCCATAGATAATATTTTTAAAGATAAAATATAATAATAAATGCCACTTGCTTGTGCTGTACTATTCTTAATGTTTTTCTTATAACTTAAACTTCTACTGTGTTCCATTGTGAGTAATAAAATTCCCTAATACCCTCAATTTTGTCATCACATTTTTTATTTTGTTTGACATATTTACTTTTCCATATTTTTCTAGTCATATACTGTATTTTTAAAATTACTGTTTAAAACTCTATTCAAATATATACGGCATCGAGTTCATACATTACAATTTAGATCTAAATATATCTTATTTACTCAAGCATTTCTTCCTAAAGGAATTAGTGTTACAATTTATGAGGACTCACAAGAAATTTATATAAATTAGAAGCACATGAGGATATTATATTAGAGTTAAACAGTAGCTATGGACAAGGAAACTTTCCAGTATAGCCAGCCTCCTTCAAATTTGCAGAGGTGTCATATGTGAACTGTTACACATGAGGGTGATTCTCTTACTCAGTCCTCACTTGCACTAATAGAATTAACCCCAATTCTAGTTCACTAATTTGGGTGTGCCTAAAATTTGTTCTTTTATTTCGTGTCAGCACCATAGCTGACATTAAATATCCTTGAATACCCAACCAGAAATTCACACCCTGTAAAGCTAACCTAGCATTTACTTGTGATTATTCATAATAACATAATAAAATTTTCTCTGCATGTTTCATAAACATATAAAACTATTACTGATCTCAAATATTTAAATTCCTACAAAATCTTATAACTACCATCTTACTTTTAAGAGGAGATTTCAAGATATTTCAAAACAAGAAAAAAATTTAAAAATGCAATTATTAACTCCAGTTTCTAAGCAGTTTATCACCAAAATGACAGATCATCTCACTTCTTAACACTTGATCACTCCTACCTATTCAACTGTAAAAAAAGTCACATTTTGTATCTCATGAACTGAGAATGGTGAGTGCTTCTAAAGGGCTTAAAATATGGTAGAGTTAATGCTTATGTGAATGGATGTGTCTTACCATCAGCATTAGCTTTGTATCTCTGAAATACACAATTTTGAAAAGTATCATTATTTTCCCTTTTACTTTGTAGTAGACCATGAGAAATTTATAGGATAATCAGAAGAGTAGATCCTGGAGTTGTAAGAAAACAAGACTTGGTGTTAATGATGGCTATAATTTGACTCTCCAAAAGAACCAGTAAAAGAAGCAGCAAACAAACACCTATCTAGAGTCAAAAAAGAAAAAGAGAAATCATGAGCTAGAAAATGACTACAACAATACAGATACTTAAAGCAAAACAAAGAAACAAATAAATAAGTAAGTGCAAATCTCCTCCTAATTCTCACAGTGAAATAGCTCACATGAAATTGGACCAGATGTGTACTGGAAAACGAGGGCCAATGTACCCACTGTCTCAAGCTAAGCCAGGAATTCAGCCCTTTAGACAAGACTCAAATTAGGCTTCCTTTTTACCATGAGTTAAGCTTTTTCCCTTGAGTTAAGCTTTTTTCTAGGCAACAAACAGATGTCTGCTTTCTGGTCAGATTCCCAGAATATAGATGTCCATCTTCTGGTTAGGCCACTGATAGATAGATTTCCAAAGTAACATATCCTGTTTTAGCAGAATAGCTTTTGGAATGCTCCCACCCTATGTGGGTACGTGAACTTTCCCATCTTGAATCACTATTTAACTGCTGGCTGAAAAATAAAGTAAGAAGGAGCTTGATCAGATGGTTTTGTCTTGCCCTCTATTCTTTCATGTTCTTGTCTCCCATTTGTCTTATCCCCAGTTGCAGGTCCACGTTGAAGACTCTGCTGGCTGGGGCAGATGTGGACAAATTGTTATGACAGAGAGGCAGGCATTTTTCACTGAGTGAGAGTGATGACTGGGAGTAATATCATTAATACAGAAATTTTAACAAAGACCAGAGGTGATAAGAAGAGCCCTACCTCAAAACCATCTTTATAGGATGATGCAGTTGACATCTACCTCAAGGCAGTACTTCTTACAGAAACATCAGAGCCAGCATTATACTTGTGGTAGTATAGCTGTGGTGAGTAGATGCCAATAAAACACTTCAGTGCAATTATTTTTGTAATAGTGAGCAGAGAATAACAAAAGCAGCCAACAAAAGCAGCTTGTCCAAAGTTGCTACAACATACTTTGAAAAATGCCCAGCATGACATAATCAAAGGACAATAGGAGGAGAAACCAGTGTTATAAAGTTCAAAGGTTAAAGTCCAGAGGTGAACCATGTTGTTAGATAGAAAAAGACCCAACTAGAGACATTTAATTTCTCAGGTAAATTACTGAGGGCACTGGTCCTGTAGTCACCATGCTTTGACTCCATGGAATTTCTTGATATCACTGCTATTGTGAGTTAATATATACAACAACAATTGTGTGTGTGTGATAACAAAAACAAAATACATTTAGGTAACATTATATGAGTAACTGTCAATTCTTACAACCATAAAGCAATTCTGGATACTTGTTAGGAGCCAAAGTCAACTTAGCCATATTTTATAAGTTAGCTCCTATAGCTAACCAGCAGTCTTTACCCTAGATAGCAATTTACCAGAAGGCTACATCCTTATTGTTTTTTAGCTAAACCATGACTCCAGTTAGTCTCATTAGTCTTGTTAGTCTCCCCTAATTCTCTCAGCTCAGCAGGTGACATCCTCCAGGCCCTCAACTGATAACAGATAGATTTCCATATCAATTATACCCTGTCTGTTACTTCCTCTCACAGGCTTGCCACCTTCTTTTGTATGTCCCACCCCCTTTCCTCCCAGCTACCTGCATGGCAAAGATTCTGTATAAATATTGGCTGAAATAATAAAGCTAAGGAGGACTTGAACAGAGAGATTTGTCTTGTTCTTCCGTTCTTTGTGTTCCTCTCTTCCATTTGTTTTGTCCCAATTTCAGGTCCACGCTGAAGACCCTGCTGTCCTGGGAAGATACTCATTTTTCCTTATATATATTATATGATAGATATAAAAACTATTTATAAGTATGTACTATATAAATTTATTATTTGCATAAATGCTGAGTAGAATTTAAATTTTATCTCTATTCACTGTCAATAATTTTAGACTATACTTCTTACCTCATTTAACCAATATATTTTGGAAGAATGGGTAGGTAGCTTGTCAGTTCATAAGCTCACCTTTGATTTACAGCACTATGTACCATTTATATAATGTTTTGGTTTACTTGTCTTAGTATTTTGCAAATGCTTGTTATTGTCATTAATTGTTTAATTTCCTCACTCACTTATGTTTTTACAAAGCAGTCCTGATTCATGGCACTGCCTTCATAGGTACAGAGGTAAACCTGCAGCACCATAATGACTGCTTTTAGTGAGCTGCTTAGCATGGGCGTTACTTCCCTGTAGTCATCACAGCTTGCAGGGTCAATTAGAGGACAATGGCAACTTTCTGGTACAGAAAAGTGGAATTCAGAGAGTTAAAATTTTGCTAGAATTCAAAAGCCAGTTATAGCAGAAAAACTCAAACTCATATCTGAAGTTTAATGCATGTCCATTTTATGTGCAGAGGAAAGAACCAAAAGAAAGCAAAGAGTCCTAACAGAAACAAGACTGTCCTATGTCTGAACTGTGGTGGGCACTTTAATTCTGGTTATTCTGCATATCATCACTACTGCTTGTGGCTTAGCAAGAGATTTAAGTAAGTAAAAAGACTCAAGTCAATAGCAAGCTCAACTTCAGCTTTTTCTTTGATTTCAAACTAAAATATATTAAATAGTTTATAAAGTTTCTTAACCAAAAAAATACACTGCCAAATAACTCTTAAAGAATAGAAAATAAATAACTGAATAAAGGAAAGAAATAGATCACAGTGCCAAATTCTGTTAGTTCTGTCTTGATATGTTTATTATCTACTAATCATATACCTATCACACATATTTCCACTAATCTGTTTATCATCTGGCAATCTCCTATCTATTTAGCTATTAGTATTTATATTATCTTTATTATTTTTCTATATTCATCTATCATTTATCTCTATGAACTTATCTTTCAGCTATCATCTATCAAGTCATCTTTCTATATCATCTTTCTATCATCTATTTTAAATCTCATTTATCTATCTTTATCAATATCCATATATTTCTATCTGTTACTCATCATCTATCTATTACCTGTCATCTATTTATATATGCACTAACACATACCTTACATTATGTTATTCTTAAGGTCATCTGGTGATGTGGAAAGACAGAGCAAAGAAGCCTGTATGTTGGACTCATTTACTTTTCTAGTTGGTGTTAGTGGTAGCAAATAAATACCTAAATATATTCAGCAGTGAAGAAAAACTTATTGTAAAGCATTAAAGTTGTCAGTTTGAATTTCTTACTGTTTGTTAAGTTGTATAGACTTTGGGTCTTTAGTTTAAAAGAAAGAAACCTTGATTGCAGAGATGCAGGAGAATCTCAAAATCATGGTGTGAGGCTCAATAGTGCTGACCACAAAACTGACAATGGACAAAGAACTGCCTTGCTAAGGCAATTCTTAGAGATATGAGCAGGAAGAAGTTCTGATGTAGGTTCCCCCAACAGATTGAAACTCTTATTTACAAAGGAAGAATGACAAGGTTTCTTTAGAAGTTGCCATAGACCTGATGTACAACTGGGAAAGAGACTCTAGGACATCAGAGAACTATGACAAAAAGTCTACTTATTTCAAGTAAAACCGATTAAGTCCCAAATTAACACTGGCACTTGAGAAAGAGCAGTCTGAGTCCTCTGAATCACCTGTTAGAAGTCAATAATATGAAGAAATAACTGAAGTAGGTTTGCTGGTTGTGATTTAGAGGATGAAATGCCTGTAGTTCTGACAGCAGTCTCAAAGACACATGCTTAGTGCAGAAGAGAAGAACAAGAACTGTAAATATAAAAGAGATGAAAATGTCATTGTACTTAAAATATTTGAGATGTAATTTGAAGGAGAAAGGATTTAGGGCTTACTGATGTGCTGTTGAGGAGTCAAATCTGAGACCCCTGATTCTTGATATTGAATGACTAAGAGACTTCCAGAGCATCACAAGAGATGGTACTTACTTACTGAGTGGAAGCATGTAGTGACAATTATAATAATTTATTAAGGTGACACAGGTATATAGAACAGAAGCAGGAACAAATTTTCTCAGAAGAACTTCATTAGGAGAGTTATAGTGTAATATTTGCAGGGAGCCATAATGGGATTCTAAAGATGGAGAATATAGCTCAGGTTCCTTCTTCTCAGGAAAGAGAGGGAGTTGTTTGTTCTCACAAGCTTCAGAGAACAAAGAGATGGTTTCCTTGCTAGTGACCAAACCTAAGTGCTAGAAGCCAGGAAGACAATTTCAGGAAAGCTTCATTTATTAGGGACAAAACAAAACATTATCACAATATATAGTTCAGGGCCACTTTGGATCAGGGAAGTAAGAAGATAGTGAAGCCTACATATACAGGACTTGGAAAAATTAGTTTTATTTTTATGTAACATGAATAATTTTTTATTGTTTTTTGAAAATCAATATCAAACATTATATAAAAAAGCAAAAACATTCAGAATAAATAACAAAAACTCGTACAATAATAAAACTTCTCTTTTCTCTAAAGTAAAAGAAACATAAAAAATAAAATCTAAAGCTTCTCAAGCCAGGTTAGGCTCAGGTACAGATAAAGGAAGCAAAGTTAGGACTCATGGATTGCACTATGGCCACCACAAATTTTTGCTAAGCAATCCTTCTAAAGACAGACAAGAAGTTTTATTTTCTTTTGTGTATGTGTGTGTTTTAAATCACTTTATTCACTCATCATCTTTCAATGAAAAAATAAATGTTTTTGCTTAATATCCCCTAATGAATGAGTACATCCCATGCTTATACTTCTGGGTTTGTGAGACCTTGATCAGAAGGATCTTCTCCAAATCCATCCATTTACCTGCAAATTTTAGAATATCATTTTTCTTACTGCTGACTAGTACACTTTGTTAATCAATTCCTCATTTGAGGGGCACCTAGGTTGTTTCCAGGTTCTTGTTATTATGAAAAATGCTGCTATGAACACAGTTGAGCTAATGCTTTTGGGATGTGAATGTGTGTCTGTAATATACACTATAGTGATATTGCTGCATTCTTGGGGAGAGTGATTCCCAGTTTCTGTAAAAACCTCCATACTACATTCCAAGGGGCTGAACAAGGTTACACTCCCACCAACAATGAAGGAGTAGCCCCCTTGCTTTTCATCCTCTCCAGCATAGGCTATCATCTCTGTTTTTTCTTAGTCATACTGAGAGGTTTAAGGTGGCATCTCAAAGTTGTTTTGATTTGCATTTCTCTCACGGCTAAAGAGGTTGGGTATTTTTTCAAGTGTCTTTTAGTCATTTGTAATTCTTCTGCTGACAATTCCCTTATTGGTTCTGAACCCCATTTTTAGTTGGATTATTCAGGGTTTTGGCCTCTAGTTTCTTGAATTCTCTATATATTTTAGAGATCAATCCTCTGTCACTTGTAGGGTTGGTTAAAACCTTTTCCCATTCTGTAGGCAGTCATTTTGTATTAATGACTGTATCTTTTTGCTTTACAGAAACTTCTGAGTTTCAGAAGATGCAACTTATTGATTGTTGTTCTTAGTGTCTGTGTGACTGGTGTTATATTTAGGAATTGGTCAACTGTGCCACTGCATTGGAGCGTATTTCCCACTTTCTTTTCTATCAAGTTCAGTGTACATGGTTTCATGTTGAGGTCTTTGATCCACTTTGATTTGAGTTTTGTGCAGGGTTATAGGCTTGAATCTATTTGTATTTTCTACATACTCCAATCCAGGTAAACAGCACAATTTGCTGAAGATGTTATCTTTTTTCCTTTGTATACTTTTTACCTCTTTGTCAAAAATCAGGTATTCATAGGTGTGTGGGTTAATGTCTGGGTCTTCAATTAGATTCCACTGGTCCACAAGTCTGTTTTTAAGCCAGTACCAGGCTGTTTCCAATACTGTAGCTATATAGTATAACTTAAAGTCAGGGATGGTGATGCCTCCTGAGGTTCTTTTGTTGAGCAAAATTGTTTTGGTGATTCTGTCTTTCTTGTCATTCCAAATAAAATTTAGTATTATTCCTTCAAGGTCTGTAATATATTGTGTTGGGATTTTTATGGGAACTGCATGTAATCTGTAGATATCTTTTGGTAGGATTGTCACTTTTACTATGTTGATCCTACCTATCCAGAAACATGGGAGGTATTTTCATTTTCTAGTATCCTCTTCAATTTCTTTGTTCAGTGACTTAAGGTTTTTGTCAAAGAAATCAGTTACTTCTTTTGTTATAGTTACACCAAGGTATTTAATGCTATTTGCAGCTATTATAAAGGGTGATATTTTCCTTATATATTTTTTTTTTTAGCCTGTTTGTCTTTAGAGTATAGGAAAGCTACTGATTGTTTTGAGTTAATCTTGTATCCTGCTACATTACTAAAGGTGTTTATCAGCTGTAGAAGTTGCCTGGTAGGCTCTCTTAATCTGGCAAATGCCATCTCGCAGAGAGAGCCTCGGGTAGATATTGAAGTTTCTGGCCAGACCATTTCTGTCCTGGTGGACACCTGAGCTGCATTATCAGTTCTGCAGGAGTACTGGGGTGCATCCTTTCTTTCAGGCCTTATGATTGTTGGGGTGGGAGGCAAATCTATGGGACCTTATCAGACACTGCTGCTTAATTGCATTTTTAGAGAAATTCCTGTTACTCAGTCATTTTTGGTTATGCCAAGCTGTCCAACAGCCCTAATGGGAAGAGATTTCTTAGCAAAATTGGGAGCTTTCATTTCATTTAGTGATCATATTTTCCTGAACTCAGCCTCGCCAGCTACTCCAACTGTTCCTCTGTTCCTTTTACTATCCAATCAACCTGTAAGTTCTACCTCTCCTTACCCCCTTCCAGCATCACAGGTGGACCCACAAGTGTGGGACACATTGGATTCATTTGTCTAATCTTAAACCTTTTATCCCCCTTCCTCAAAGTAGCCAAGCAAAGGACCCAAAATCTTAAAAAACCAGGTCCAATCTTGTCTGAGCTTTCATTGCAGAGGCCATAGCAGAAGCCAGGATTCTAGTTAACAAATGAGGCCCCAGGCAGTCTGCTTGGGACTTAAAGAAAACCCAGAGTTACCTCAGACTGAACTGTTGACAGGTAAACAAAGATCATTCAACCTTTCAGTTGCAACCACCATGGCCTGAGGATATAGAATGCACTGCAGGTAAAACAAAGACAATTACCCACCCCCATACCCAGAGCCAAAGAAAAGAAACCTGCGGAAGTCCAGGTAAGCAAAATAAGAAACACTTTAATCCTTTTCCTATCCCACACCTAGCAAGGATCCACAGACCTTAATATGCAGGCAGCAGACAATACAATCCCTTAGAAGAAGAAAAAAACCACTCACACAAGGCAGCTAACTCAAGGTTTACTTAAAATAGGTGAAGCCCCCACTTCCAAGTTTCTTTCTCCTTCTTTTACTCTTAATTATTCACTCCCAAAGTTCTATCACTAACCCATTTTTTTTTTTTTCCAAGCTCCAGGAAACAAAATTCCCGGTCCTGTGACACAAATCCTCAATTCTACAAGCAAGATGAGCTGAACAATCCAGCAGACATCTTCATCCCTGTGTCAGCAGAAATCACGACATGCAGAGATCATGACAACCATGTCCAGTATGTCCATTACCCACCCCCCTGCCATAAACCCAGTTTTTTCATATATATGTCAAAGGGTAAAATGTAAGCATTCCCAAGGCCCCGCATTCACCTGGAATGTAACAGAGTTGCAACTATGCCCCTGGGTGTGGCTATGCAAACATGGGCCCATGTTTAACTCTCTTAAAGAAAGTGCTCACACAAGCCCCCACTCTCTCTCTTTCTCAGCTCCCTTCTGTCCCACACCTCTTCCTGCAGTTCTGTTAATTAACTCTAGTGTGGTAAAAAAGAAAAAACGATCCCTGGTAAAATTTTGTGCGTCACTAAGGTATACAATCATATCATCTGCAAATAGAGATAGTTTAACTTATTCTTTTCCAATATTTAACTCTTTAATCTTCTTTCGTTCTGTTATTACTTTGGCTAAAACTTCAAGAACTATGTTGAATAGATAAGGGGACAGGGGAGAGCCTTGTCTAATTCCTATTTTTGTGGCATTGCTTTGAGTTTCTTTCCATTTAGTTTGACATTGGCCATTGGCTTTTTGTAAATTCCCTTTGTAATATTTAAGAATTTTCTCCATATTCCTGATCTCTCCAGGACTTTTATGATAAAGGAGTGTTGAACTTCATCAAAGGCTGTTTCAGCATCTAAGGAGATGATTATGTGGTTTTTTTCCTTCAATTTCTTTATATGATGGATGGCATTTATAATTTTTCATATGTTGAAACATCTCTGCATTTCAGGGATGAAGCCTACTTGATTGTGATGAACAACATTTTATATATGTTGTTGTAATCAGTTTTCCAGAATTTTGTTGAGTATTTTTGCATCAATAATCATGAAGGAAATTGGTCTGTAATTCCCTTTCTTTGTTGAATCTCTGAGTGAATATTGGGGTGATTGTGGCCTCATAAAAAGTGTCTGGTAGTGTTCTTTCAGTTTCCATTTTATGGAACATTTTGTTGAATATTTGTATTAGTTCTTCTTTGAATGTCTGGTAGAATGCTGCAGTAAAACCACCTGGACCTGGACTATTTTTTATTTGGGAGACTTTTAATAACAGCTTCAATTTCCCTTGGTATTAAATATTTGCTTAGGTGTTTAATCTGTTCTTGATTTAATTTTGGTAATTGGTACTTGTCCAGAAAGCTATCCATTTCTTTTGGGTTTTCCATTTTAGTAGAGTATAGATTTTCAATGTATGACCTGGTAATTGTCAGAATTTCCTGGGGGTCTGTTGTTATACCCCCCTTTTCATTTCTGATTCTGTTAATTTGAATACTCTCTGTCTTTTGGTTATTTTGGATAAGAGTTTGTCTATCTTGTTGACTTTCTCAAAGAACCAACTTTTTGATTCATTGATATTTTGTATTGTCCTCTTTGTTTTTATTGTACTGATTTCAGTTCTAAGTTTGATTATTTCCTTCTGTCCATTCCTTCTAAGTGAGTTTGCTTCTAATTATTCTAAAGCCTTCAGCTGAGTTGTTAGGTTTCTTGTGTGAGCTTTCTCTTTTTTTATAGGCATCTAGTGGTATGAATTTTCCTTTTAAGACTGCTTTCATTGTGTCCCATAAGTTTGGGTATGTTGTGGATTTTTTTTTTCCTTTAAATTCTACAAAGTAAAGACTTTGTAGAAAGATTTTTTTTCTCAATTTCTTCCTTGACCCAGAGGTGGTTTCAGATGAGTAATGTATAATTTCCATGAGTTTGTAAGGTTTCTGTGATTTTTGATGTTGTTGATCTCTAAGTTTAGTCCATGATGGTCTGATATGATACAAGGGATTATTCCCATTTTTTTGTAACTATTCATATTTGCCTTAAGACTAACTATGTGGTTGATTTTAGCAAAAATTCCATAGAGTTCTGAGAAATATGTATATTCCTTTGTGTTTAGATGAAAGCTATTGTAAATATCTTTTGGCATCATTACATTTGTTAGATCCCTTATTTCTTTTTTGATTCTTTCTCTGTTTGAGCTATTGAAGTCTCCCACTATTTGAGTGTGCTATTTGATGTAAGGTATAAGCTTTAGTAGTGTTTCTTTTACATATGAAGTTGCCCTTATAATAGGGCCATAAATAATCAGGATGGAGATCTCATCTTGATCAATTTTTCCTGAGATGAATAAATAATGTCCGTCCTGGTTTCTTGTAATTGATTTTAGTTTGAAGTCTACTTTGTTGGAAATTAGTGTAGCTTGTTTCTTGTGGCCATTTGATTGGTAAGTCTTTTCTCATCCCTTTACTCTGAGCCTGTGTTTGTCTTAGGAGTTGAGGTGTGTTTCTTGTACACAGCAGAAGGTTGCCTTTTGTTTCTGTATCCATTCCTTCAAAGACAAAAAGTGTATATTTTTCTGCTCTGTGGGGATAGTTACAGGGAATCATCCTCTGATTTCTGGAAATAAAAAGGCAGCAAGATTGTTGTTATCTAACAGAATAGAGTATGATTGCTGCTGTAGAGAGGATATGTGAACTAGAGGCTTTAACAAAAGAAGAAGGAATAAGTTTGAAATTAGAACAACATATGTCAATCTACAATGTCACAGAAAGTGCAAAATTTATTCACTTTACTTTTACTATAGTATAAATGTTCATGAAACTGTTGCATAGGTTTTTTGTTTATTATTATTTTTTATTTATTTCATATGCTCACTAGAGTTCCTCTTTTTATTCTCCCCCTAGCTATGTCTCTACTGTTGCTTTTCTAAAAGGTACATAGGTAGCACTAAACTTGTTACTTTGTATTAAGAATGGACAAGGTAACCCTGTATGGAAAATAAGTTCCCCAAAGCCATATCAAGCATTAGAGACAGGCCCTCATCTCATTGCTAAAAGTCCCACAAGTAGTGAAGTTATCCAAGTGTCATACATATGTAAGAGACCGAGGTCAGTCCCATGCAGGCTCCTTAGCTATTGGTCAAGAGTTTGTACTTATAAGCCCAAGTTAGTTGTTTCTTTGGGTTTCTTTATGATGGCCATGGCCCTCCTACCCCTGCTTGTATAGTAGAAGTCTTTGGCATAGTCTATCACCAAGGTCCACACCACCCAAAGTTGTTTACTTCCAAAAAACGACTCAGGCACTTATAAGCTATTTGGCCTACAACAAGGCATATACCCTGCTAGCTCTTGCTTCTTAACCAATTTTTATTAATATGTGTCAAGCCACATGTCAGTGGCTTGCCTGTGTTTCTTTTACAGCTTCCTCCTCAGCAGCAGCTTTCAGAGTCTCTGTCTGACTCTGACCCTTTTATCTATATTCTGGTTTCCTGCCTGCTTCTTAGCTGGCTTGCTATAGGCTAAAAGACTTCCTTTATTTTCTAATGATACTTCACAGTGTAAAGGAAGATATCCCACATCATTTTCCCTTTTCTCTCTAATGAAAGAGGAAGGTTTTAATTTCAACATAGCAAAATTAAATATAGCAAAAATAGTTATCAACAAGAATTACAACTATAATATTTAGTTTTTTGTGTTTAGCAAAATTAAAGAATATATTCTATCATCTACCTTTGTGAGTCCAAAACTTCACATCTAATTTACCTTTTATTATAACTAAGAAAACTATACTTATTACTATCTAACCTTCAACTTCATCATAGAACACATGAGGACAAAACATTACCTGAGTAAGTAAGAACTGCATGCAACTTTCAAATTATAGAAATGTCAGACATTTCATCTGGCTGCCTAGAAAGTCACTGAAAGTGTTTTTGTAACAGTGGGGCCTCCATCTCCAGCCTAAAGGCCTAGAGTGTCTGACATACCTTTCACTCAAGCAGAAAATTTGAATAATTATTACATCCACTTTGGTATAGTTCATTAATCATTTCTTCCTGTGTCCTGTAAGATGTCTGACAGTATTCAATATGAAGCAGGAATCTGAAGGACCATCTCATCTTGTTCTGTCAGTGTTCAGAGGTCACTTCCCTAGGTCCTGCATGTCCAGTTTATACAATATAATATCAGGCATTTGAGGCAAGAACACTTTCTTGCCAAGTGGCTTATTTTTCCACAAAAAAGTAAACTTCACACATGAAATTTCTTTGATGCTCATCATCTTCTTGAAGTATATTCATGCTGAGAGAAGCAAATATGTCTCACTGTCTAGAAAAGTCTTAGCTTCTAAAATAATTTAAATGCCATATCCTGTAGGTCTTTGAAGTGTTTGAAAATTACTTGTCAATTGAAATACATCTTTGTATATCTAAAATATTTAACATGACTATAAATAAGGTTGATTATCATAAATAAGTAATTATTGATCTGAATTTCTTATTTATATAGTACAATTTTAAATGAGTCACAAAACATATCTTAAGCAAAAGTTAAAATATACATGCAGTATAAAAAATTTGTATCAATAGACCAAAACACATTCTGATGTAAAATATTTTGATGTTAATAGTTGTGTTTTGAGTTACTGTAGATTCAATAACCTTTTTATCAGTTCTATATCATATTTTTCCTTTTTCTCTAGAAAGAGATTGACTATGACCATTAACAATTTATAATAAAAAACAAACACTTATAAACAGTATTTTGGGAATATGGACATAGATTTTCGTAAAGTACTTTGAGGGTACTGGCAATCTTATGCGGGTCATACTATACCCCTGGCTCATATAATCATTCCTCTTTTTAACAAGATTTTCAGAGCTTAGCCCAGGGCTTACCCTTGGCTCCTTCCATGTACTTTTATCAGATAGTAGATGAAGGCTCTCTGATGAAGGCTACTCATTATAGTAGTCACCAATCTGATTTCAAGAGAATGCCATTTCAAGTACCCTCTCCACTATTGCTATAAATTGTACCTGGTACTATTCTTGTAGATTCCTGGGAGATTCCCTGGTTCCAGGTTTCTCCCTGACCCCAAAATATTCCCCCATCAGGACATCACTTTTATTATTCTTCCTCACCCTCCCATTCCCAAACTTTCCAAACAGACCTCTTATGTCCCCTCCCAGTTTATCCAGATTTCTTTTATTTCCACTTCACACAAATATTCATAGGTTCTTTTTATGCTATGCTACCTAGCATTTTTGGAGCTGTGGATTGTTGCATAGTTATCCCTTGTTTTATAGCTATAATTTACTTATGAATCAGTCAATATCAAGTTTGTCTCTGTGGACTGAGGTTATCTCAATGATGATAGAATTTTTTTTCTAGTTCCACCCATCTGGATGCAAATTTAATGATGACTTTCTCTCTCTCTCTCTCTCTCTCTCTCTCTCTCTCTCTCTCTCTCTCTCTCTGTCTTTCTTTCTTTCTTCCTTGCCTTTGCTGAGTAATACTCCATTACATAAATTTACCACACTTTCTTTATGTAGTTTTTGGTTTAGGGGCATATAGGTTCTTTCTAGTTTGGGGCTATTATGAATAGTGCTGCTATAAAATAGATGAGCAAGTGTTCTTGTATTATGCTTGAACATCTTTAGTGTATATGCTCAAGATTGATAGAACTTGGTTGTGAGGTATATTAATCCTCAAATTTCTGAGAAACTTTTATATTTATTTTCAAAGTGGCTATACAAGTCCTCACTCTTACTAGAAGTAAAAGAGTGTTCCTCTTAATCCACATCCTATCTAACATAAGCTATCAATTAATGTTTTTGATGTTAACTATTTTGACAGATAAGCTGCTATTTTAGAATCATTTTAACTTGCATTTCATTGATAACTTAGGATAGTGAACAATTATTTAAGTATATCTGACCATTTGAGATTATTTGTTCAGAATTTTCTGTTTAGATTGGTACCTCATTTATAACTGGATAATTTGTCATTTTGATGTCTACTTTCTTGAGTTCTTTATATATTTTGGAGCTCAGTCTTCTGTAAGATGTAGGGTTAGTGAAGATATTTTCTTATCCCATAGGTGAAGTGTTGTCCTATCGATAGTGTCCTTTGCATTACAGAAGCTTTTTATTTTCATAATGTCCCATTTATTAATTATTAGTCTCAGTGTCTGGACTATTGTTGTTATACTTAGAAAGTTGTCTTTTGCCAATGTAGTCAACAAAACTATTTTCTCTTCTATCACCTTCAGTGTAAGAGAATTTATGTTGAAGTCATTACTCCAGTTGGACTTGAGTTATGTGATGGATGATAGATAAGGATCTATTTCTATTATTCTATGTGAGGACATCCAGGTATTCCAGTACCATTTGTTGAAGATGCTTTCTTTTTGCCATTGTATAATTTTGGTTTCTATTTCAAAAATTACATATTCGTTCATAGCTCTGTGAATTTATTTCATGGTATTCAATTTGATTCCATTTATTGATTTGTCTGTATTTATGCCAAAAGTATGCTATTTTTATTACCATTGCACTATAGTAGAGCTTAAAATTAAGTATGGTAATATATCCAAAAGCAGTTTTCTTATTTTAGCTATCCTGAGTGTTTTAATAAGTAAGTTTGAAAATTGTCCCTTCAAGGTCTGTGAGAATTACATTAGAATTTTTGTGGGGATTGCATTGAATCTATAGATTGCTTTTTCAAAAAATACATGCTGCTTGGCCTATGATTCAGGCATATTGCTAGCTAGCTCTTGCATTTTAATTAAACCTATTTTTATTAATATGTCTTGCAACATGGCCAGTGGCTTTCCTATCTTTTAAAATCTTGCTTCTTGAGTAGCGGGATAGCATCATATCTCTCATGACTCCACCCACATTCCCATGTATCTATGCTTAGATATCCCACCTGCTTCCAAGATGCCTGGCCATAGGCCAAAACAATCCACTTATTAACCAAGAAAATTCACAACATACAGTAAGATATCCAACATAACTTCTTTTCTGTTTAATCAAAAAAAAAAAGGTTTCAATTTTAACTTAGCAAGATTACATATAACAACAATCAAATAAGAATTACAGTTAGCAAAATTGATTTGGCAACCCTGTTAACTTTAATCCTGCTAAATAGAATGTTCAGAAACATCATCATACCTGACTTCAAGCTATATTACAGAGCTACAATAATAAAAACAGCCTGCTACTTGCATAAAAACAGACTTTTGAATCAATGGAATTGAATGGAAGGTCCTGACACTAACCCACACACCAATGAATACCTGATTTTTGACAAAGAGGTCAAAAATATTCATAGGAAAAAAAGATAGTATCATCAAAAAAAGGGGTAGGCATAACTGGATAGCAGTGTGTAGAAAAATGTAAATAGATTCAAGCCTATCAACATTTACAAAACTGAAGTACAAGTAGACCAAAGACCTCAACATAAAACCAACTCACTGAACTTGATAGAATAGAAAGTGGGAAATACCCTCCAATTCATTGGCACAGGTGACCACTTCCTAAATATAACACCAGTAATACAGACACTAAGAACAACAATCAAAAAGTGGAACCTCCTGAAACTGAGAAGTTTCTGTAAGGCCAAGGACACAGTCATTAAGATAAAATGACAACCTACAGAATTGGAAAAGATTTTCACAAAGCCTACAAGTGACAGAAGACTGATCTCTAAAATATATAGAGAACTCAAGAAACTAGAGCCCAAAGCCCTACATAACTCAATTATAAAATGGGGTTCAGAACTTAAAAGAGATTTCTCAGCAGAAGAAGCAGAAAAATTACAAATGGCAGAAAGTCACTTGAAAAATGCTCAATATTTTTTACCATCAAAGAAATGCAAATTAAAACAACTTTGAAATACCACCTTACATCTGTCAGAATGGCTAAGATCAATAGCATAGATGTTAGCCTATGCTGGAGAGGATGTAGATTAAGGGGAACACTCCTCTATTGTTGGTAGGAATGTAAACTTGTCCACCTATTCTGGAATGTAGTATGGTGATTTCTCAGAAATCTGGGAGTCAATGCCCCTAAGGATCCAGCAACACCACTATTGGGAATATATCCAAAAGATGTACATTTGTACCCTAAAAGCATTAGCTCAGCTATGTTCATAGAAGCATTATTCATAATAGTAAGAACCTTGATACAACCTTGGTGCCCCTCAACTTAGAAATGGATTAACAAACTCTAGTACATCTACACAATGGAGTACTACTCAGCAGTAAGAAAAAATGATATTCTAAAATTTGCAGCCAAATGAATGGATTTGGATTTGGAAAATATCCTCCTGAGTGAGGTATCACAAACTCAGAAAGATAAGCAAGTGATATTCTCACTCATTAGTGGACCTTAAACAAAAGCACTCATGTCATTGAAAGTGGGGAAATCTTCAGCAAGAATGTCTTGGATCTTTAGCTTTCCTTACAACAATGCTATTTGGATCCAGTATCCATTTGCATTGTTCTCATAAAATTCCACTGAATTTGCTATTGTGCCATTCACTTCTAAGAATTAAATACAATGAATAAATGAGAAAAGAAAAGTTAATTGACAGAAAGTTTAAAAAGGCACAGAATTCTGGCCCCAACTCACATTCCAGTCGAAAAGAGTGAGGAGGGATTATATAAGCAAAAGGATCAAGATCATGAAGGGGAAACCCACAGAGACAGTTGTGCTACTGGGAGCTCATGGGCTCTTGACTGACATTTGGAAACAAGCATGGGGCTGAACTAGGCATTTTGAATGTGGAAGAAAGGGTGTGGCTTGGAAAGATTGTGGGGCCTCTGGCAATGGGACCAGGACTTATCTCAAGTGCATGAACTGGCTTTTTGGAACTTATAACCTATACAGGGTTACCTAGCTCAGCCTTCATATGGTGGATGGGTTTAGTCATGCCTCAACTTGATATGCAGATTATATTGACTCCCTATGGGAGGAGTCCTTACCCTGCCTGAGATTTGGATGAGGTAGGGTGGGGAGAAGCTGAGGTCTAGTAGGAGGAGGGGAGGGAAGGGGAACTATGGTAGGGTTTTAAAATTAAAAAAAATTAATAAAGAAAAAAAGAAATATAGTTAGGATAGTTAGACTATTAAAAAGTATTGTGTTGGTGCTGGAGAGATGGCTCAGAGGTTAAGAGCACTGACTGTTCTTCCAGAGGTCCTGAGTTCAATTCCCAGCAAAACCACATGGTGGCTCACAACCATCTATGATGAGGTCTGGCGCCCTCTTCTGTAAAACTGTATGCATAATAAATAAATAAATCAAAAAAAAAATTAAAAAAAAAAAAAGTATTGTGTTATCTACCTTATTTTTTTGAGTCCAAAGTTTCATATCTAATTGATCTTTTGTTATAACTATACTTATAACTATATAACCTTTAACAACATCCAAGACCACAGAAGAATATAATATTATACAAGGAAATAAGAATATAAGCAATTTCCAAAATCTATGAATGACAGAGATAACACCCAAACTTCCTTTGTAAGAGTGGGGTATCCATTTTTAGTCCACAGGCCTAGAGTCTCTGGCATAACTTTCAGTGAAGCAGTAATTTTGAAAAGCTTCTCTGCCCATTCTGGCATAGTTTGTTAGTCACTTCTCCTTATGTCCTTAAGTATTTCTGGCATTTTTTTCTGTAAAGCTGGACAGTAAAGGTCCATCTTGGCTTGTTCTGCCAAAGTTCAGAGGTTACTTTCTTATGAATCTTTCATTTTCAGTTTATACAGCATATTGTCAAATCGTTGAGACAAGAATAATTTCTTCTCCAATGACTAAACTTTGCCACAAAGAAAGTAAATTTCAAATAGAGTTTCTTCCATGCACATCATTTTCTTGAAGTACATTGGTGTTGCCAGGAGCAGATCTGTCTCACTGTTCAAAAAAGCTTAAGTTCTTAAAATATTTTAAATGCCATATTCTATAGGTCTTTAAAGTGTTTGAAGATTTCTGATCTATTTGAATTATATCCTTATATACCTAAAAAAACCTAACTAATATGACTATAAGTTTGGTTATTATAAATTATTATTATTCTAAATTTCTCAATTATATATTATAATTTTAAAAAAGTTAAATAAATATTATACCTTAAACAAGAGTAGAAATATACATAAAAAATAACAAAATTGACATTTTTTGTATCTATGCCAATGTAAAACATTTTTAGATTAATTGCAATTTTTTTTGGTCAAAACAGATTCAATAATCTATCTTTTTTTATCAGTTCTATATCATATCCTTTTTTTTACCTAGAAAAAGATTGACTTTGGCCATTAAACATTTATAATAAAAATAAACATTTGTAAACAATAGTTTGGGAATTTGGACATAGCTTTCCATTACTACTTCTTGCTGATTGAGGGGCACTGGCAGTCTTACAGGGGTACTGAGGGTGGATCACCTTAGTTGACAGCCTAAAACCGAATGTGGTCATCTCCCATCAGAGGTTTTTTTTTTTTTTTTTTTTTTTCCTATATTAATTTAACTTATCCATGAGCATGGGAGATCTTTCTATTATCTGATACATTTTTCCATTTTTTCTTTAAAAACTTAAAGTTCTTATTATATTTGTCTTTCACTTGTTTTGTTAGAGTTACCCCAAATATTTTATATTATTTGTGACTATTATAAATGATCGTGTTTTATTGTTTTTCTTGTCAGCCTGTTTATCATTAGTATATAGAAATGCTACTTTTTAAAAAAGTTAATTTTGTTCTCAGTCATATCTCTAAGGTTGTTTATCAACTCAAGGAGCTCCTTGATAGAATTTTAGTGGTCACTTACATGTACTGTGATATAATCTTCAAATAGTGAAAGATTGACTTTCTTTCCAATTTGTATTCCCTTTATTCTCTTGTTGTCTTTATGCTTTAGCTAGCACTTTGAGTACTATATGGAATAGACATGTAGAGAGAGAACAGTTGCATTTTGTTCCTTATTTTAGTGGGATTAGTTAGGAAGCTTAGCTAGCAGAGAAGTCACTCTGTTGTTGTGACTTTCCAATGATATTGGCTGTACCAATCCCTATGAAGTCTTCTGGAGTTGCAGAGAGCAGAAGCCCACAAAGAGGATAAGAGACAGATGGGTTTGCACAATTAAGTGAGTCTTTGGGAAACACAATCTAGTGGGTGGCAGCAGTGGTACTGAAGCCTGCAGGCAGATCTCTCATATCACAGGTGTTTTTAACCTTTAAAACCAACAGTGATTTTGCTGCATGGTTAAGACTTCTGTTCATAAACATTAATATTAGAATAACCAATAGTTTGCTTGTTTGAATAGGAACTTCTGTAGTTCAGGGTGTCATAATGAGCAGTACAGGATGATACAAATTTTCTACTCTGCCTTTTTTTAATATTTGCATGCTATTAAAGCATAAACCACCAAGAACATTTTATGCAGTGCTGCAGATGGAGGCTAGGAGTTTGGGCATGCTAAACAAGTAATTTGACAACTGAGCTATTGTACAAAATGTATTTATCATATTTAACAAGAGTAAAATGCTTCTTACTGTTCAAAATTATCTATCATTGTAGAATTGGAAAAACTTAAAAACCCATGGACACAAAGTTATGTTGAGTCTTCTAGTAATGACATGTGCTTTTGAGTAAGAAAAAAGAAACAACTAGAGAGAGACGAAGACATCAAGAATAAAACAGTGGGTGAAATTTTATCTCAGAGAGTAAAATAAGTTAATATACCTACTGGGTCTAGGCCTATGCAGTGATTAATGTATTACCTAAAACTGTCAAGCAGAGTGTGATATTACATATGTATTAATTTCTCATAACAAAATTATAACCCCAAACAGATTTTCTTTAACTTTCCAGGTCCTAAAAATTTAGAGAAGGAAATATGGAACTTCTAAAATTAAGTAGGAAATTGTGGTTAATGCTATATATGGATTACCTTAGACTGAGGATTTGGATGAATATATTTCCAAATACTATAATATGGCCTCACAAATAGAAAGAATCATCTTCATTAACAGTAAAAAAATAAAATAAAATAAATGTTCTACCAAAAAGACTTTTGAATTTTAGGATAAACAAGACTTCAATGACTTGTTCCTTCTAATTTTACCTGAATTCATTTTCTTTAGCTCTGTAATATGGTAAGAGGCCACAGGCTGAAGCTCTGGGCCAGTCAACTTATGCCACAGTGTTATACAATATGTTGATTATGTTCTGACAAATAAGGCTTTCTTAGTGTCAACTGATGGGGTCAGCCACTAGCTGACCCAAGTTAACCTTAGATGTTTGGGAGATTGTTGAGAGGGGAAACAAAAAGTGGTAAGGAAGAACAGAGAGAGAATCTCAGTCCTTTTGATGAGGGACTACTTTCCTTAAATAAAATTTAGTTATTTAAGGAAATTCTATTTTACAACTTGTGATCTTAAAGCTTCTTAAGTGGTTGATAATAAAATCTTCTAATATTTTATTCAACTATTTTTTTAGCTCTGCTTGCCAGTTTTTATTGTCTTAACTCCATACATCTTTTGTTTCCTGTAATTCACACAGATGTGATAGTATCCATTCACTAACATACATGCAAATATGTGTGAATATAGTATACATTCTCAGTTATTGAAAAGGTTTAAACTGGCAAGTTTCTATATCTATAGGGCAATTCTTTTGTTGTTTTTTTGTTTTTGACAAAGTGTCTTTTACAGCCCATTGTAGTTCAAAATTTTGAATATAGATGCTGGCCTTGAATTTCTAATTCTCCTTCTCCTGCTCCCCAAGTTGTGGGTTTAGTTCACATACTACCATATCTACCACTATTACTAATTCTTTGTCCAAAAATTGACCTTTTTATGTGAATAAGGAACATTTAGAAATTAAAATTATCACAATTATTGCCAAAGAAAACACAAACTCTAAGAGAAAATGAGTGCACAGATATAAGCACTAACTTATAGGATTCCTTTAATGAAAACTGGGAACATAGAATCTGTGTTGATGAGTCTCTATAAAAACCTCCAGCTTCCCTGCAAACTTTCACCTTTTGCATCTTTTCACTTTTAGAAGTCTTTACCTCTGTCAGAAATCCTTGGTATTAAAATTATTCCAAAGTTACAATGCTTCTTTCTTCTGCTCCAGTGGTCCTAATCCTACTGTTATACCTACCACAAAAACCATTTTTTAAAACATTGTTTCATCTACTAGGAGTATTATTTTTCACCCACAAAAGTTTATCTATTTTTTTAATTTTAAAAATAAAACAAAAGAGAAATTTTGAAATTTTAATGAAAGAAAGATAATAAATAAGTGAAGGAAAGAACATTTTTTAGGCTGAGAAAGTGTGTTCAGCTAGTCAGCACAAAACCTTCTAAAACCCCATGGAAAAGTCAATTAAGGTAAAAGGGTGATATATATCTATTTAGATGAGCATAATTGTTTGTATCTGTTAATTGTGAGGTGTTCCAAAGAGGTAAGTTACACTACTGGAGTCAAATTTGAAGCAAGTGTAATTAATAGTGAACAAGATAGACTTTGGTCAAGACTTCTCTCTGGAATTTTCAGCTGCGTAGCATTGAGATATGTTGTTCAGGAGCTTATAGAGACTTATACTGCCACTATATTTTCCCATGAGGTTTTATTATTTTTCAAGAACTACAACTCCTAGCATTTCAGTAAGTTATCTGGTCTTTGTTTGAGGGGGGCTCACAGATTTAACTTTTGGTTTTATATGACCCCTAGCACACAATTGCATAAGAGATTGACTGTTTCACTCTTTAGTACAAACATTTTCAGCTATTCACTTACAAATTCAACAGATGCATATTTTCCATAGGAAAATGTAGTCTATTTAATTTGCCATGATGTGTATAATTAGCTTACTTTTTAGTTTAGTTTATATCTAAACCACTGATAAGAATATTAGAAACATGTAATACTGACCCCTGTCTCATTCTCTTACCTTTATGTAAACATTTATCATTACATGGGAAAAATTTCAGGATATCAATGGGAAAAAAAACTGCTTTCTTCATATGCTGGTTAGTTAAATATAAGCTGTTAAAATTCAACATAATAAATTTTTCCTTTTAGATATAGGTTACTTGCCTTTTTTATTTTTTACTTTTGGACCTATGTGTTTCAAATTTATTCCCATTTTTGCTCTAGTTGCCCACATGTTTGTTTTACAGGTATGAACCATCATGCCCAGCTAGGTGATTCTATTAAACATACAGAATAAATAATTACTGAAGTGCTTAGCACCTTTATCATCACTTTTCTCCCTCAGTTTTCAGAACCCAGGAGAAGATTGGTAGTTTGGAGGCACAGAGACATTGAGGAGATGTTAGTGATGGTAGTCTTTTTGTATAGCATCTATTATGCTGAGGATTGATTGTAGCTATAGAATCCAAGCTTACTATTGTGCTTCTTAGAAGAACATGATTTCTTAATGGCTAGTAGCTATGTGTACATCAGTGACATTAATATAGACATATTCTCATGAATTTTCTAACTGAACCCTTTTGTTACTATAGGGAGAGAAGACAGAGTATCTTTTATAAATTTATCTCATTTTTGCCATATGCCCTTGGATACACACAACTTCTGTACAGTATAGGAGGGAAATTCATAATGGCTAATAGATGTCCTGGTGTTTGTTTTTACCTTGTGCCCTCTGGTCTATGATGACAGATGTTTTACGCATATGCACTAAAATTTTATTCCATGCCAGGACTTGGGAGTTTGTCATTTAGTGAGATGTAGACCATGAGGAAAGGGTTTTCATCTGTTCTGTTTTTCCTTACAAGTAGAGTGGATACAGTCAATCTTGGGGTTAGAGATGTTGTGATAGCTAATCATATCACATCTGATCAATAAGTAGAAAGAGAGATAAATGCTGACATTGAGCTCACTTTCTCCTTTTTATTCTGTCCAGAGCCCTTCAGATGATGCAATTCAAATCCAGAGTGAGTTTTCTGTATTCAGTAAATCCTTTCTGGAAACATATTAAAGGAATATTTAATACCAATTATGATTTTAGATACAGTACAATTGACAACTGATATTAATTATTACAGATGTTGAGAAATTAAAAAAAAAGAATAAGATAAAAAGTCCATCATCACAGGCCCTGAGTTTTATCCCTGTACTCAGAAGCCTGAAGGTTTGAAGCTGTTCTGGAAAGATAGTGAGACTACATTTCAAAAGAAATGCAGGCAATGCCAAAAAAGGGATTAAAAGGAAAAGGCCATGTTTAAATGTTAAAGTCTTGATGACTGAGATGCTGGACACAGATGTTGCATTCCTATACAGATAGACAACTATGTGTTTATGGAAGTGTAATAGGATGTGAACAATATACTAAATGCTTCCACAGACTTCTCACAGTTAGAGCCTTCTGACTTTCCTTATCTTCTGACATATTTTCAATCTTTAGGTTTAGCTCCACATATAGCCATGATTGACTGTTTCTCTCTCACAAATTTTTCTATTTCTTATTTTATTCTCTCAGTCATTATCCAGCAGTTACCATATATTTAAAACAATGAATTTTTAAAAAGTCTCCTATCTTGCCACCATCATGTCATTTTTAATTTGTTTCATCACTGGTCTGAGATTTAGCCCTGAATCACAGTAGAAAATATGTTCCTCAACAATCTTTTACACATCAAATCAAACAGTGTTATGAGGCCTTCTAATCACAAAAACAAATGAGATCTTCATTATGTGTTGACATTTCTGTGATCTTAACTATGTGTAACTGCTTATAACATTACCCTGTGAGTTCAAAATCAGCCTGCTCATTTACTTAATGGAGCATAATTAAACTCCCTGTGGCCAGACCCTTAAAGAAGACAAGTCCTTCCTCACCCACACCCATGCCAGAGGCCTTCAATGCAGAAGTAAAGCACTGTGCCATTTACTTATGTTCTAGCCTTGAGCTCTTGTATACAATGACATCTTTCTTTTAATTGATTAATTTATTTTTTAAGGATTAAACGCAAATAGCAAATTCTTAACCAAATTAAACAAAAAAGAGAAGACCTACTTCAATAAACTTAGAAATTGAAAGACAAACATTATAACAGACATAAATGAAATTCCAGAAAACCATAAGGACATACATTATAAATTTGTTTTGAAAAACTGAAGATTCAGAAAAAAACTGGTGAGTTTTTAGATAGCAAAATTAAACCTAAATTCAATGAATGATTTTAACAAAGGCATACTTTGTAACCTTGAAATACTAATAAAATACTCTTTCCTGGATGGTGATATCTTGCTCCAGAGGATATTCTTCATATCCATCTATTTACCTGCAAATTTTAGAGTATCATTTTTTTCCTTACTGCTGAATAGTACCCCATTGTGTAGATGTGCCACAGCTTGTCAATCCATTCCTCAGTTGAGGGGCATCTAGGTTGTTTCCAGGTTCTTGCTATTAAAAATAATGTTGCTATGAACATAGTTGAGTTAATGCTTTTGGGGTGTGAATGTGCATCTTCAGGGTATATGCCTAAGAGTAGTACTGCTGGATCCTTGGGGAGATTGATTCCCAGTTTTCTGAGAAACTGTCATACTGCATTCCAAAGTGGCTGAACAAGTTTACTCTCCCACCAACAATGGCGGATTATTTCCCTACACCTTTCTTTCTTTCTTTCTTTCTTTCTTTATTTATTTATTTATGTAGGTTTTTTTTTTTTTTTTTTTTTTTTTTTTTTTTTTTTTTTTTTTTTTTTTTTTTTTTTTTTTTTTTTTTTTTTTTTTTTTTTTTTTTTTTTTTTTTTTTTTTTTTTTTTTTTTTTTTTTTTTTTTATAAAAAAGTCCACTAATGAGTGAGTACATCTCTTGCTTCTTTTTCTGGGTTTGTGATACCTTGCTCAGGAGGATATTCTCCAAATCCAACCATTTACCAGAAAATTTTAGAATATCATGTTTTCTTACAGGTGAATGGTACTTCCTTGTGTAGATACACCAAGGTTTGTTAATCCATTCACCTTTCTTTCATTTTTAATTTAGTTGTAGGAAAAACTAGCATCTCATGATTTCTTCTATTTTTTTTATTATTTCAATAAAATGACTTAGCCATTATACCTTATATAGATTTATTATATGTAAACATATTCACAAATGTATGTGTGTTACAGCTTTCATTAGACAAATTCTAATTTCACAAAATGTTTTATATGTTATTTTATAAACATATTCATGAAATCATATCAATATAGAAATCAATAGTAAAATCAAGTACATATTTGAATTTTAGAAACAATATCATGCCAATAATTAGCACCTCTAAAAGATGGGAAAACATAATAAGAAGGAAGGCTAGAAAATTTGCCAAAACACCAATTCAATAATTGTCTGAACTGAGATGTTATACAGTAGGAGGATGGGAGAGTATCAGGTGACAACTGGTATTTAATTCATCAGTCCCACCTGATGAGAAATCCCACTTCTAAAGGTCGTGCAGTTATCAGTTGTGGAAACCAGTTGTTTCTGTCTGCATTTTATTTCTTGTGCCACTATACGTTTTTCTTAAGGTCTGCTATGGGTGTTTTTCCATTGCTTGTATATTTATCTTGAGAAAATATTTTAACTTTGGGCACAGTCCTGGCTGTGGATAGTCAAGTTGATGCTTTCTGCTTAATATGTATAATTCTGAGTAATAGAAATAATATAAAATATTTTTCTTAACGGACACAACATAGTAACAGAATTCTCAGTCTTAAAGATAGCTAATTTTAGACCTCAGAACAAATTCAAATCAGACTAAGCTACCCCTGAAAATAAAATATACAAGTGCAAATTCCCAAGTGTCTGTTTAGTCAAAGTCAGATCTGAAGCAACTTTAGTAGTTATAACCCTCTAAAGTAATTGACATTTTGTGTGTAGTTCCACATTCAGTTTATATTATAGGCTCAAAGTTCATATAACTATTGACTTTCAGTATGGAGACCATTACCAACTTAGGGCTACATGCTTGGCAAAGTATTGTCACTGGATGGTCAGCTTCACTTTCATAGCCTGAGAAAAATTGTGTGAAAATAGCTTGGGACTTGAAAATCAAATATATTATTGCCCAAAGTTTGGGAGGGAGAGAGAAGCGGAGAAAAGGTGTGTGTGTGTGTGTGTGTGTGTGTGTGTGTGTGTGTGTGTGTGTGTGCTGAGTGAGAGATGATGCAGTAGGGGCAGAGGAGTGGCGAAGAGATGGTGGAGAGTGTGTTCAAAAGAGAGCTGCTGTACTAGTAGGATATGTAGCTGTATGTAGTAAATGTGGGAAATGTATCTGTTTGTAAAGAGATATAACTGAATGAAGACAGATTCTTTGAGAGAGAAGATTTTTCAGAAAAACCATCTCAAAACATATTTGTTTCCTTATTTTTCCCCTCCCATAGAATAAGTCCAGACCATGCCACCTTAATTTTTTTAAATACCCAGCCTTGGCATAGAATCTCCAAAGGTTACCAATATCAACCCCCAAAAACTTAATCCAGAAATTACATTTTTAACTATATGAAACATGGTTTGTCTTCATTTTATGTCCCAGATACCACCAGTTACCTTTTGGGACACTAGTGTGGTGATATGTTACAAAAAGCCTAAACTATCAAGAGATCCACCCACAGTCAAAAAACTAGGCAGAGGTAAATCTGGGAGATCTGGATCTCTGAAAGTACAAAGCCACACAGCTGGTCTTCAATGGCAATGGTAAATCACATAGATCTAGGAGTTTTTGATCTTTGAGTACAAGGCAAATCAGCAAGGCTTCAATGGCACATACCTTTAATCCTAGCACAGTGAAAGCCAGGAGTGGTTGATCTATACCTTTAATCCCATAACTCCAGAGACAGAGATCTTTCTATGTATCTGTGAGTGATTTTAAGGCTGACTACCAAATAGAGGTGCTCATGCCTTTAATTTTAACCTGGATGGAATACAGCTGGGTGAGAAGGGTATTTAAGACAGGTTTAGGAAAACACCAGAAATTAGAAGCAACCAGGAGTGAGGCTGAGGAAGCTGAAAGATAGCTGGGTGAGATTTGACTGTGGTATTTCCTCTTTCTGAAATTTCAGCCTTTCCTTGATATCTGGCTCTGAGTCTTTCATTATAATCAGAATTTGTACTACAGACTAGAAAATGAGTGGGGAGTGCCACTGTTGGGAGGTGTGACACTCCTTGTTGGATAATGTGTGACCTTGTTGGAGGAGTTGTGTCACTGAGGGGTGGACTTTGGGGCCTCAAAAGCTTAAGCCTGGCCAGTGTGTCACTGTCACTTCCTACCGCCTGCAGATAAAGAACTCTTAGCTGCCTCTCCAGTGCCATGTCTGTCTGCATGCTGCCTTGCTTTCTGCCATAGTGATGATGGACTGGACCTCTAAACTGTGAGCCACTCACAATTAAGGGTTTTCTTTTATAAGAAAAAAGAAAATGAAAGTTCTCAAGGATCTTCACTACATAGCTACAAATTGTAATTGTGCTGAAGTAGACAAGCAGGAGAGACAGAATCATCTTCCAATGTCTTGTCAGGTGTTGAGGGATAGTTTGGTGCTTAAGAAGGCCTGTTGCTCTTGCAGAGGCTCTGAGGTCAGCTCCTGTGACTCATATCAGGTGTTTTAATACTGACACAACTCTCTAGTCCATGATTGGAGGGAGCATAAGAGCAGAGTCAATATTATAATAAAAGGGCATTGAATAAAAATTTGAAGCAATGTTCAGAAGAGGAAGTTAAGGAGGAAGAGAAGTATTGAAAGAAAAATTGATAGATAAATTATACAAGATAGATAGATAGATTGGTAGATAAAAAGATAGATGGATAGATAGATATGAAGAGGGGAACGCTTTGGGGACTATGAAAAGTGTATCAATGAGTGGTGATCTAGCAGTCACAGCACAATCACTTAATCAGATCATTTTTTAGAGTAAACCCAAGACCTATGCCATGGAAAAAGGTGAATATAAAGTCTTTTTTTATTATGTAAAGTTTGCTTTTAAAAGGTTGTCAAAAGATGTAATTTTATAAAGTGCACTTTTCTACATGTTTGACAGTCATTTCAAGCTGTTGTTGGTAGCTAAAACATACTGTTCATATTTGTGGAAGTGTTTACTAGCTGGACTACAGGTAAATCAAAATAAAACCAAGCTGTTTTAGATTCAAGACAGGTGAAAAGGAGTATCATTTCTGTAGCTATTCTCTAAATTTATATTTAAACCTATAAAAAGTGAAATCATGAATAAAGATAGATTTGATCAAAATGAATAAAAAAGAAAAACAGTGAACCATTGCTGAGTTGGGGAGTTGCTCTTAGCAGAACTAAATTTTATGTGAAAGAATACTGCCCCTGAGGTTCAAGATCTTTTCCACAGAGCCACTTTCTAGCTGGAAACTTCAGGTCTGAATTTGCTTACTTCAGTCTTAGATTGCTTTCTCCTGCAAACATGTGATAAAATAACAGTTATTCCTGGGTTGAGAAACTTTGTTAGCTCACTAGTCTATCCTGGCATTTGGCTCTGAAATCACCTGTATTCTGTTCCTATCCAAACTCTGATGTGGAATGTGTTTCTGTACACTGTGAATGTGCTTTGTTGCCGTTTGCTAATAAAGTGGCTGATTGGGCCTATGAAAAAGCAGCTAAAGGGCAGATGAGAAATCTAAGTATAGAGGAAAAAGGAAGAAGAGCAGAGTCAAAGAGATACTGCAAGCTGCTACCCAAAGAAGCAAGATGTGAAAGTACTCATAAGCTACTAGCCACGTGGCAACATATAGATTATAAAAATGGGTTGAGTTAATTGTAAGAACTAGCTGTAATGAGCCTGAGTCATAGGTCAAATAGTTTGTAATTAATGTAAGTCTTTATGTAATTATTTGGAACTAAGCTGTTGTGAGCAGATCTTGACCTTAGTACTAGGCCAGCCCAGAAAATTCTGGCTACAGGACTCCATTTTTAAGTATCTAAGACACTTTCCTGTGCTCAAGGATAGCATTAAGATAAATTTCCAGGCTAAAGTAAAGATTAGTAGCAGAGCAGCAACCTACTATAGATGAAGACTCAACCTCAGTGATGCAAAAAACAAATAATAATTAACACAGAAAAATATTCTGGAGACATTTGAGTACAAGTAAGATTTACTAGTAATTATTTATTTCTTCAGTTATTGGATCTTCATATAATGTTTAACTATCTTTAAAAGCACAGTAAAATATACATATTTCACACACTGAACTTAACAAGACTATGCAATTCAATGAATTCTATAGTTAATAAATACATTAGGAATGGAAACTACAGAGCTTGATATTGGATTTTCACTTTCATTATTAAACATATTTTCCTGCACTTATAAACCATGATAAGTGAAAAACCTATGAAGAGGTAGGACTAAGGATATACAAGGATAGAAAGTGTGATTTCTTTGTTCATAATAATAAAATAAAAAACAATTATTTTTAATTCTCTTTTATAAACTGTCCTCATTACCTGAATTCAGATTTCACTTTTAATATCATCCATTCTAATAGCTGTGAGGTGACATTTTAAGAGTTTGGGTTTGCATCTCTCTGATGGCTAGATATGTTGAATATGTTCAATGATACACATTGGGTGTCACCTTTGGGAGATACTGTTCAGACTCTTTATTATTATAATTAAAATTTTTGGTTAATTGCTGTTCTGGCTAAGAAGCCAAAAGAGCTCCTAACACTTTTGATAGAAATTCTTATTTGACTTAGGGTTTGAAAGCACTCTCTCTTGGATTCCTCCAAATACTGCAGATGTTGCAATGTATGGGTAAGAAGCATGAGTCTATATTGCTTTTGGATTTAAGCACTCTAGGAAGAAACTGAGTTCCTAAGAAATGGGCTTATTTCATGTATTGGGTTAGAAAAGTAAAATTATTATATTTTAAAGTATAAGATAAATCAAATTTAAGGAAATTCAAGGTCAGGTTTGTTCACTTAAGAAATAGAAAGGGTTATTTTTATATTATGCCATGATTTTATAGATAGAAAGATAGATAGACAGACAGATAAACAGATAGATAAACAGATAGATAGACAGATAGGTAGATAGATAGATAGATAGATAGATAGATAGATAGATAAAAGTAACATTATTTTAGTCTGGTTTTTTATCTGTGTAACTCATACAGATAAAAATGCTGAAAATAATAGCTAAATGAGATTGGCAAATTTTTCTGAAACATCTTAGAGTTTAGAGTCTTATTATTATGAATTACTTATCTTTCTATAGATATCAGTATTCTTACAAAGTCATAAAATAAGATTTTTTTGAGCATTTAAGGTTACTGGTGCTATAGCATATAAAAAGAACCAAATCTTAAAAATAGTACAATTATATTAAATTGCCTTGAAAATTATGTGAAGCACATCTATTTTTTACCATGCTTCTTGAAATACTAATAGAACATTCACATTGTCGTTATGAAGACAATCTAATGAATTTTAGAGACATTTAGTTAGGTTCTTTACTAAGTGTGCATTACAGAAAATATTGACCAGGTATGAAGAATAACTCAAGTTCAAAAGTTATTAAGATGTATCATGTGATGTCATGTACTGAATATTATCTAAAAGAAACTCTCCTAAGTTCTCATGTTTTAAACTGTATTATTAATCATTATTTCCAAAATGTAGCTGTTTTACCATCCCCCTCCCCCATTGCTGTCATGTGTGTATTTTCACACTTTCTCCTCAAAGGGAATATGTTTGAGTGTTTTCAGATGTCCAAGTAAAGCAAGGGCTTGAAAAAGTCAGGAATTAATTAAAGCTTTTGGCTAGGCCGATGAAATCTTCCTTTTTGTAGAAACAAAAGCTCTGAAAATTCTGCTTCCATCTGCAAATACAAACTGTCTCACTATATTTTGATAATTTATTGAAAATTGTCAAATTATAAAATACTGTAAGATATTATATAGATGGAAGATTCTGGTTCATAATCTGCATATTAGGTAACCATATTCTTTTGGGGTTCTGGCAAGAATGGTGTATAAGTTAGAAATATGTAGCATAGCAAGCCAATTATATCACAAGCCTGGAAATAAAGAAGAGACAGAAGTAGGACAATTCTGTACAAAGGTGTGCACCAATGCCTTAAGCACTGCAAGTCCCTTGCTAAGCAAGCCCCACTTCCCCAAGGTCTAAAGCATCTTTTTTATTACGAACAAATTCATATTTTTTTATTCATGTATCCCCTTGTTCAGGCTCACTTCCCTCTTCTGCCTCTTCCAGTCACTCTTTCTTCTGCCCATCTCTTTATCTCCTCTCCAGCAAGGGCAGGAGGTCCTAAGGTCCCAAGGTGGCTTAGCTCAGCATCCACTTCAGGCAGATCTGCTTTCCTCACCCCAACATCAAGAGTGTGTCAGGTGTTCCCTTGAAGGGAATGAGCTTCAAGGTGCCATTCCAAGGTGTTTCAGATCCCAAGCTGTTCAGGGGTTGTAGTTTGCAACTTGGGGAAGCTTTGCTTTTTGTATAAAGTCCACTAATGAGTGAGTATCTCCTGCTTATCTTTCTTGGTTTTTGATACCTTACTCAAGAGGATATTCCCCAAATTGCCTGAAAATTTTAGGATATCATTTTTTTTCTCACTGCTGAGTAGTAAGTACTCCATTGTGTAAATGTGCCACAGTTTGTTAATCCATTCTTCAGTTGAGGGGCATCTAGGTTGTTTCCAGGTTCTTGCTATTACAAATAATGTTGCTAAAGCATCTTCTATTAGTACCACTCTAGGAACCAAGACTTGAACATATAGAACTTTGGAGAATACTATCCACATTACTGAATAAGAACCCAAGTGGGCTCCCTAAAATCTCAAATAATTTGTTTATATTACATTTATGACATTCACATATGTTCTCCTCGCTCATGAAAAACAAAACAAGAAGGTTATCTTGAGGGAGGGTGGAGAAAACTGCATCTGCCAGGAGTGGAGACTGAACTAAGCAATATTGGGGCAGTGGGACCATGGGACTGCCTGCCGCCTGCCCAGGGAGGGGATGGGGGTTTGTGGAGAAGAGAGAATGACTTGATGTGGTGGGAGGGGGAAGGGACCTTGATAAGGATATACAAGGATAGAAAGTGTGACTTCTTTGTTCATAATAAATAATAATAATAATAATAATAATAATAATAATAAAAGAAAAAAAAACAGAAACAAAGAACAAAATCAAATAGGTCATTTTGAAGTTATTTCCTTATAAGACAGGAACAAAACTATAGAGCAAAACGAAGAATGATCATTTGGTTAAAATCACGTTATTCAGTAGGCAGACCTTGGAATCCTGCTGAAGAAAGGAAGGATTGGAGGAACCAGAGGGAACAAGGCCATCACAAGAAGACCCACAGAGTTAACTAACCTGGTCCATAGGAGCTCAGAGACTGAATTAACAACCAGGAAGTCTGCATGGGACTGACTTAGGCTCTCTGCATATATGAGACAGGAGCGGGCTGTCTTGACTTTTTTTTTTTTTTTTTTTTGCTGGCTTTTGGGACCCTATTCCTCATACTGGATTGCTTTGCCAGCCTTAATACAAAGGGAGGTGCTTAGTCTTACTGCAATTTGACATGCCATGTTTGTTTATCAATGGGAGGTCTGTGCTTTTCCTGAACAGAAACTGAGGAGTCGATTGGGGCAGCAGAGTGGAGGTGGAAGAGGGGGGGGGTGGGCCAAATATGTGCAGACATCTAAACAAAACACCCACCCATACACATAGAGTTAAAATCTGTGTCTGCCACTAATTTGGCTTCCAAAGCCCAATATAGTTCTAAAATTAGGCATAATATGGAATGAAAATATATTGTGTGTCCATATATAACTGAGTAATATTTTCTTAGTGGATTAATCTTAGTTTGGGTTTGGTACTAACTTGTTCTCATTTTGTGAGGCGATTTAAATCAATGGTCTTGTTTTGTATGTCTGATCCCTGTCCTTTCTCAGTACCTTATCTTCTAAATACTTTATAAGCTGGTTGCCGGTAAACTTTGCACCTCACTGCTGAGAGACTAAGCAGTGAGATTTTAGTCCATCATATACAAAACTGGCTTGTCTTCTCAGGGCTACATGAGGATAGGCAGGCTGTCCCCAGAAGTGCTTTCTGAACTTTGCCAAGTCAAACAATTACAAAGCAGGAGGAGGTAATTGTAGGATGGAAAAAGCTAAAGAGAACTTTTTATTGTAATATCATGTGACAGGACTGTAGTGATTGATCCTGGGGGTTACTAAAATAATCATGTTTAAATTTTAAATGATTTGTTTTCCCAAGAAAATTTTTCCCAAAAAGAATTAATAAATTTTTTTCTTACAGTTAAAAAAATCTCATTATTACTTATTTGTTTCATAAAGGATTAAAGGAGAAATTATTATTATGTAATTAACCAAGTCTGAATTCTTTCTGTTGATTTCTTAGAAGGTTAGGTAATCACTCAGTTTCTGTGACATAGAACATTGTCTTGTCTGACACCATTTTCACCTTTAGTCTGTCTTGCTGAAGTCTAGTGAAGGTTAATCCAATATGAGGCCCTCCTGTAATTACTTAACTCTTGATAAATGTTTCTTTTGTGCCTCTGCATAAAGTTACTGTACCAATCACAGGTGTGAACTTACCGGAAGACATTGGCCCACAGACATTCACTATCATAAACACATGAAAAGTCATACCTCATTTAGCAGTTAAGAAAAATGTATTATTATTGAGAAATTAATGAGGAGCCAACACAATTCTCCTATGGCCAAAAAGCTTTTATAAACATTTCTCATTTTGGCAGTTCTCTTAGGAGCTACTTCAAGGTCCTCTCACAGGTGACATTATTCCATCCAGCCAGTAAATAAGGCAATCTGCTTGACTTTGCTTCTCTTGGGAATCTAGGGACAATGGAATATTAGATGTAGCCACCTGTATAGAATCAGGAAAAAGATAAGGTTGGGAAAGTAGTGAGTAGGCTGGGAAGTATTCCATTTCTCTTCTATAATCTGGCTTTGTCAGATTATAATAATTTTCAAATTTTATTATTAAAATTATGTATATGTGTGTCTGTGTGGGGGTATGTTCATATATGTAGAGGTGTCTGTGGAAGTCAGAAGATGTCTAATTCTCTGCAACTGGAAATACAGGTGGTTGTGGGCTACCTGATGTGGATGTGGGAAACCAAATTTAGGTTCCATGCAAGAGAAGTATGTGTTCTAATCACCTCTGCAGTCCTGAACATCTTTTACTTTCTCACTTAGAGAGGTTTAAGAATTATGTGAATTTCTCATAAGATTTCAGATGTTTGTGAATCCACAAGGTATCAATTATCTGTAGATTGAACAAATGTCAGATATTCTCTCTTTACTTCTCATATGTGTATGTGTGTTTAATATTGTATTTGTGAAGATAATGAGAACATTTTTATTAAAGAAATTGCTGAAGTCATAGCATATGGCATATTTAAAAAAAGACACAACTTTATGAGCATTTAGGACAATCTACATTAAAGAGAGGATAAAGAGTTAGCTAGAAATTGTAAAAATATTATCTGTGGAATTAAGTCAAAACAGTAAAAAATAATAATATTGGAATTGTCTAACTGCTATGAATGTTGCACTTGGAATGCCTGCAACAAACACAGAAAAAAAATTGCATTGTTGATGAATATTCAGAATAAATGTATAAAGTTATTATCTGCTAAGGTACTGGGCCCATGTGATGTAACTGGCCACCCAAAGGCAACCTAAAGTATGACATAATGTAAAATGAAGATGCACTATTGTCTTTTTCTCTGAACACTAAGAATCAAGAAATATGAAATGTTAATTTTGAGTGAGTATTAAGACTTTACCAAGTTAATGCATATATTCTCTTTTCTAAAGTTAAAGTGAGTCACTAGGGATATTTCTTTCCTAAGCCCCTTGGGAGGAGTAAAGGAACATCTCGAGGAGCAGATAAGGATGAGAAACTCCAGCTGAAAGCAATTAGCATGCTATTCAGAGATTTAAAAGTCTCTTTATCTCAGTTAGGATGATCCCATCTAATGTTTTGCTAAACAATGAAGGTGTTATGTACTTTAAATAATCTTGTGTAAAATTATATTACAAAAATTATTTCACTAAACAAACTTGGAACTTTTGATTTTGAACCATTATCTGTCTCTCTAGTCTTTACCAGACAAATTTGATTCATGTGAATTGTAAATTATTTTAAACCACTTAATAATAGTGCAATAAATTTGTTAGATATGATAGGTGTTGATATGAATTTATATAGAGAACTCTTTCTAATTAGAATTTATTACTAAGAACTTGAAAATATAAAACATGTACCAAATTTGATCAGACCTAAAGGTTCTTTTTTTATGTCATTAAACTTCTGTACAGCTAAAGTACTCAAATTGAACCTATGGAACCTCATATTAGATATTATGCTTTTATTATCAAATGTGTTTTGTAGATACCCACTATTAGCAAATGAAAAATATCCATGTGGATTTATAGCTAGAAACACAATTGTCTTTGTATATTCTTGCATGACTCATATTCATCTCATGCATTCAGTCCTTCCTCATTGTCAAAAATTTGCCCTTTCTTTTTTCATTTCTTCATGTTATATTTTATTCACATTTACACTTATATACAAATAGTATTTATTTATATTTATGTGAATATAGATTAGGCTAGTATCCACATATGAGAAAAACATTATTCCTTTTTCTATGATTGTGTCCTTACTTCATATTATACATTCTAAATTTACCAAACTCCTGCAAAAACCTTATTATCACTTAGTAAGAAAACTTTGGTGGGTTAAAAAAATAAAAACCACAAGAAACAAACACTGGGCATGTAAAGAAGAGGAAGGGGACTTTGTGAGGAACCAAATAGAAGTCATTACATGCTTTTAATATTCAACATAACAGATTAAAACTCCTACTGCAGAAATAATCATCCCATCTGTGTCTTTTCCTTTAAACTTCTCAAGTTTGACTATGAGATCATCATGTATTTGAGCTTGTGCATGTAAAGAAAGGTCACAAGCCCTTTCTTTTCCTGCTCCCCAATACTTTCCAATTTGGCATTAGTGAAGAACATCATGCTATTATGCAAACTTGGAAGAAAATTCATTATCCTCTAATTTTATTTCTCTTAAATTCTCTTGAAACTAAAGTTTCTTTTAAAAAACAAATAGAATGTTATGGTTTAAAAATTGACAATAAGTGAAGCACCATTAACTCACAATATACAAAAGGAGGAAGATTTGTCAAAGACGATGTAAGCTTGAGAGGTACCTCAGCAATGAAGATCATCACTTGCTTCTCTTGCAGAAGACCCAAGTACATTTCCAAAGAACCCCATGGTGACTCGCAGCTACCTGTAATTTCAGTTCTAGAGGATCTTCCATGATCATCTTGCCTTCATGGATAGGAGGAACATCGATGATGTACAAACATACATACATACATACAAACAAACATACATTCATACATACATACTTATATAAAAAAGCCTCATGCACACCAGGAGTATTAATAAAATAAAACAAATATCAAAAATCTGGTAAAGATTTGTATTCTATACAAATAAGAAACAGAACAGAAGTCTCTGCATTAGCACATCAGTTATTGTAAGGAAACATATATTATGATAAATGGGAAATGAAAAAGCTATAAAAAATCTTTGTTATAAAAAAATGTTGCCTAACAATGACATTTAAATACTTTATGAGGATTAGCCAAAATTTTGTGATTGTCATGTTTTCTTTCAAGTTAAAATATTCATGAGACATGTTTTATGATTAAACTCAATTTTAAGATAATAAAAATGAGATGTACTTCGTTTATAAACGTCCTATAGTAAAATACTAGTAATAAATATAATCCATTTTTTAAGTTTAGTAATTAATGAGGTTACTAAGCTACCTGAGTCAATATCGAACAAAACTTAATGATTCTGGTGGAAACAATTTATGCCACCAAATTAACAAAGCAAGTATCATTTAGAAAAATTTTTTGAAGCATTTAAAAACATATTGGTAGAAATGAATGACTTTATCAATTTTAAATTCTGTTTCCTACTATTTTTCAGGTGTCAAGGATTTTCAACATATTCTAAAGAAATTTTCATTGCTTAAAAGTTTATTTTGGTGGGGCTGAGAAGCCTCTAGGGCGGTGGGCGCTCCCATTGAGATTGGCGCCGGGATAGCAGGGCCTGGACATGGCGCTGAAGATGAATAAAGGGTGGCTGGAGCTGGAGAGTGACCTGGGCCTCTTCACCCTCCTGTGTTAAAGGTGTTAAAGGGGTGCAAGTGGAGGAAATCTATGATCTTCAGAGTAAATGCCAAGGGCCTGTATATGGATTTATCTTCCTGTTCAAATGGATCGAAGAACGCAGGTTCCGCCGCAAGGTTTCTACATTGGTGGATGATACATCTATGATTGATGATGATATGTAAACAACATGTTCTTTGCCCACCAGCTGATTCCCAACTCTTACGCCACTCATGCCTTGCTGAGTGTGCTTCTAAACTGCAGTAATGTGGATCTGGCGCCTACCCTGAGTCGAATGAAGGATTTCACCAAAGGCTTCAGTCCAGAGAGCAAAGGATATGCAACTGGCAATGCTCCTGAGCTGGCCAAGGCACATAATAGCCATGCCAGGCCAGAACCACGTCACCTTCCTGAGAAGCAGAGTGGCCTCAGTGCAGTGTGGACCATGGAGGCATTCCACTTTGTCAGCTACGTGCCTATCACAGGATGGCTTTTTGAGTTGGATGGGTTGAAAATTTGCCCTATTGATCATGGGCCCTGGGGAGAGGATGAAGAGTGGATAGATAAAGCCGGACAGGTCATCATGGAACCAATTGGCCTCGCTACTGCAGGGGAACCATACCATGACATCCACTTCAACCTGATGGCTGTAGTGCCTGACCGCAGGATAAAGTATGAGGCTAGGCTGCATGTATTGAAGGTGAACCGACAAACAGTCCTGGAGGCCCTGCAGCAGCTGATTAGAGTAACACAGCCGGAGCTGATTCAGACCCACAAATCTCAAGATTCACAACTGCCTGAGGAGACCAAGCCAGCTAGCAGCAAGTCTCCCCTTGGGCTGGAGGCAGGCAGGGCCCCAGCGGCCTCTGAGTGCACTCACACAGATGGTGCAGAGGAGGTGGCTGGTTTATGCCCACAAGTTCCGACCCACAGTCCTCCCAGCAAATCTAAGCTGGTGGTGAAGCCTCCAGGGATCCTCAATGGGGTCCCCCCAAACCCTACCCCTATTGTCCAGCGGCTGCCAGCCTTTCTAGACAATCATAACTATGCCAAATCCCCTATGCAGGAGCAAGAAGACCAAGCAGCAGGTGTGGGCCGCAGCCGAGTTCTGGTCCGATCATCCCAACAGTACTCTGATGATGAGGATGACTATGAGGATGATAAGGATGATGTACAGAACACCAGGTCTGCCATCAGATACAAGCAGAAGGGGACAGGAAAGCCAGGATCGTTGAGTAATTCTTCAGATGGGCAGCTGTCAGTGCTGCAGCCCAACACCATGAATGTCTTAACTGAGAAGCTTCAGGAGTCTCAGAAAGACCTTTCATTTCCTCTGTCCATCAAGACTAGCAGTGGGGCTGGGTGTCCGGCTGTGGCTGTGCCCACACACTCACAGCCTTCACGTACCCCTAGCAATGAGAGCATGGACACAGCCTCTGAGATTGGCAGTGCTCACCCATCTGCTCGGCCAACCTAACACGGCCCTCTAGCCCTGTCACCTCTCACATCTCCAAGATGCTTTTTGGAGATGATAGCCTTCTGCGTGTTGATTGCATACGCTACAATCGTGCTGTCCGTGACCTGGGTCCTGTCATTAGCACAGGCCTGCTGCACCTTGCTGAAGACGGTGTACTGAGCCCCCTGGCACTCACAGAGGGTGGGAAGGGTTCCCCACCATCTGTCAGATCAAGCCAAGGCAACCAGGGGTCTGACAGCCTAGAGGAGAAGGAGGTGGTGGAAGCCACAGATATCAGAGACAAGTCTGGGCTGAACATGCTCAGTGAGCCTTTGAGTGGAGAGAAGTACTCACCTAAGGAGCTGCTAGCATTACTAAAATGTGTAGAAGCCGAGATCGCAAACTATGAAGCTTGTCTCAAGGAGGAGGTGGAGAAAAGGAAGAAATTCAAGATTGATGACCAGCGAAGGACACACAACTATGATGAGTTTATCTGTACCTTCATATCTTTGCAGGCTCAGGAAGGTATGCCGGCCAACCTAGTGGAACAGAACATCTCAGTCCGGCGCCGCCAAGGGGTCAGCTTTGGTCGGCTTCACAAGCAGCGGAAGCCTGATCTGCGGAAACATTCTCGCCCCTACAAGGCCAAGCGCCAGTGAAGACCTCTATCCCTGACTCTGCAGCCTCTCTTGCCGCAAGGCCCTCACCAGTGCCCCTCCCTGTCCCACTCTTCTTTTCCCAGTATTACTGAATAGTTCAGCTAGAACCTGGGCCCTGGGAGTGGGAGTAAGCTGTGTGTCCTGCATTATTTTCTGGGGCCTGACAGGGGCAAGTCAGTCCCATAATGCTCAGGAAACAGCAGCTGGAATTAAAGGATGTTGTGGCCTCCACAGTCATCTGTGGAGCAGCAGGAGCTGGCCTTGTTGCCTGGGCAGCAGGATGTACATTTTACCTATTGGAGAAGTCTGTTTGTTTGGGGGGGGCTTTTGCCCTTCTTGCCACTGTATTATCATGACTAGCTTCCTGACTTTGCTTTCTTTCCCAGCAGCTGTCATCCTGCTGGGAATGACAGCAGGGTCCGAGCTGGGAAAGTGAGAAGGCATTGGCCCTGTTGCTGTAGCCCCAGCTCCTAGCCTGTCCTTGTGAAGAAGCTTGGCCTACTCTTCATTCCTCTTGGGAGAGGGCCAAACTCAGGGACATGGCTGCTGAGCTGGAATGGGCATGGGGTGTCCTAGTAGGATCCCAGCCTACCAGGGTCTCACAGTTGTAGTGGAGAGAAGTGTTGATTGTCCCAATTCCATCCAGACTTGCTAGTGCTGCCAAAGCAGGGCTCTGGAACTCTTTGCCTTCAGTGTTGTGGCCCTGGCTATGGGCCTGCCTTGGGCTCCTAATCTATGTCTCTGGGGCTCAGAGGAGCCTCTTCCCAGCCCCTCAGTATTACCATGTCTCCTTCCTCTTAGGGATATTAGAGACAAGGCTGCTTGAATGAAGCTGGCACTACTCAATTCTTCCTACTGTACCAGCTTCCTGGGCCTCTTGCAAGGTACTCAGGGTAGGGGACAAGGCCAAGATGAGTTAGAACTCTGGTGTTACCACAGGGCTTGATAACAAGGGTTAGTAAGCACAACACTGCTTCAAGCTCCAGCCCCAAACAGCCTTGTGCCCTCTGCTAGATGTAGGTGATCTGAGCAGGCCCTTATCTGTACATAGTACTGAGGGGGGAGATGGTGCAGCAGTCTCACCCCTCTAGTTCTGTAAATATTGGATAAGTGAGTGAATAAAAGTGTGTTATTTAAAAAAAATAAGAAAAAAAGAAAAAAAAACAAAAAAATACAAAAAAGTTTGTATTATTCATTATTATTAATTTAATAGAAATATATGCTCTCATGAAGGCAATTAATATCCCACAGTGCTAGCCATTTTCAAAGTAGACAGAAATCTACATGAAAGTTAATTTAATTCATGTAATGTCACAGCAAATTATATTTCCTAAATCTATGCTTACAAAGAAAATATATTATTTAGATTCAGTAACTCAGAAAAATACCTATTAATTATTACTTAATTTTCTTCTGAGAAAGACATCTAGTTTCTGAAAGTATTTTCTTTCTATTTTATACTTTTCTATTTCTAATTTATACTTTCTATTAATATGTTTTGACTTTTACTAAATTATAATCAGGTTTACATCTGTTTTGTGCTTTACACTTTAAGTATAATATTTTTTCTGCTGTAAAGTGTTCTTGAGTTAAGTCAATAATACAATTTAAACACTATTTGTTATATTGTGGTATATGATTGGGTTATAATATGAAGTCTCTTTGATTCTAAAATGTTCATTATTTCTTTAATATGAAAAAGCAAACTTTGGGAACAACTTAAATTCCTGATAACATCCTGATATCAAACCATTGTTACAAGACATAATAGTTAAAACCTAAAAACAGAGAGACCCAGAAATGGTAGACTAAAAGTAAAGTTTGTTTTCAGGGGATATTTATTTGATTATTATAAATTACACAATTTAATATGTGTGTGTTGTCTACAATTTATAAGCATATATAAAGGATATAAAATATAAATTTGAGCTGCTATACTAAAATTATTTTTTATTATAAGATTTGCTGATCAGAATATTTATCCATTCTGGCAAAAGTGCTTCCAAGGTTAGTTTTTTGGTATCTGACTTCTAACTCATGGATTGTTCACATCAATTTTCTGGAAGGTCGGCCACTGGGCAGTGCTGGTCAGGCATTGCTGAGAAATACAATCATACTGTAAACAGGCCACAACATTTATCTCTAGCATTAGAAATCTCAGTGGTGCTCTTTACTTTAGTTAAAGAAATTGTAACCAAAAGTACATGGAAATCATTAGACTGAAATTGCTCCAAACTGTCAATTATTATCATATTTATTATAAATCATTAGTTGAACACAGCCTCTTATTTTAAAGAAGGAAATATAAACTAGAAATGTTCCTTTACTTAAAAGGCTGATTTTGTGATTTAGTAGCTATGTACACAATCTCATGACAATCAATCACGTATAGTGTCAAAAGGTTAAGCAAGTAAAAATGGAGAGAGGGTCATGTGTAGTTACCATGGTCACTGTAAAACAATTGTCTTCATATAGTTGGTCCCCCAATACAACGTGCTTTTATTTCTATACCCTTAGATTTGCTGAAATAGCCTATACTATTTTACCTCTAATAACTCACTCATATAGCAAGCAAATTCTGTTAAGGTCTGAAAAGTCAATTGCAAAATGAGTCCTTCCTTATTACTGTTATTCTTGGTCTATTGTATTAGACAGAGGTTAATAGACAAATGGTCTTCCCCAAAAGGTATATGCTCTTTTAAACTGTTGACTTGGGTTTTACAGAGCAATGCTGGTTGTTCAAAAGCTGATGTTTCAGGTTCATTTGTATATGCTTATTTTTCTAGTAGTTTGTACTGAATACAGACAGGGCTTTGTGAACATAAAGCAATTCCACAAACAAAGCATCCATCTACAACCAATTGGCATACACACAAAACAAATCAAAAATAAAATTTAGCTAAACTTATCAGTAGAGTAGAGTTGTAGTGGGATTCAGAGGTTATCCAAGGAAATGCATGTGGTATCAGAGAATCCAGACTCTGATGGTGTGTGGCCAGAATCATTAGGGAGATGAAACCTGAAACTGACTTTCTGATTATCCCTGCTTTTCTCTGGGAGAAGATCAAACTTCTAGCACAGGAAGTTCCTACTCTCCAAGAATCTTCCTTAGGGTTGCATTGTATCAGTGAGTGATTGTATAACCCCTTAATAAATATTAATTCTTATATGATATATTGCAATTGAATGTTTTCAGCAATATCTGGTGCCGAATTATGTGGATATATTCTTTGTGCTGGCCAGGCCATGAGTCATGAATCAGAACCCTATAAGCCCATGGCTCACCTATATTTCTAAATTCTTCTTCTTTGGCAGCTGGATGGAGTCTCTCTGACTATGCCCTTCTTCTACCAGATCTCAATGTCCCTGGCTACCACTGGTGCCCAACACAGGCCAAAGCAGTTTCTTTATTTACAGAATGATATTCATGGCATATAGATGACCATTCCCACCTCATAGAGAAGTTTAAAAAATTAAAAGGCATGAATTAGTTAAACCAACAACAGTGTTTTGTTACAATGGGAGATGGTTCTCCTCTGGTGTACTGGAGCATACCTGAAATCTAATCCCATCATTTGGACTGCAAAGGAAAGTGGGGATCTTATGTATAAGGGCACACAAATCTACAAAGAAAATGGATGACAGACTGAAGTACATTAGTTCCTGTTTTTAAAAAATTGAAAGACTACCATCAAAAACAAAAACAAAAAGATTAAGATTGTTTTTAAAACAAAATTAAAAATTATCAAACTGAGCCCAGAGACCACATTGGACTATGAAATTTTCAATGACAAAAATTTGTTGACATGTTAGAATGTTCCTATGTGAAACAACTTTAAATCAAAACTTACTGTGTAGAAATAAGGGCTGTGAACTTTTTCTTAGAAATTGTGCTGTGAGGGCTGTAAAATTATAAAAAAAGATACAAGAGTTAAACTAATAGCTGACTTAGAACCAGCACGTTAAAATCACAACCCATGTCTTCCAGCCCTACAGAAAGCACTACAGGGAAAACTCAAACCTAAGGAAAACAGATACACTCATGAAACCATAGCAATTTATAATCCCACAGAAATAAAACCTAAAAAGATAATACTTACAGTACTACCAAAATAACAGGAAATAACAATCATTAGTCATTAATATCCCTTCATATCAATTGACTCAGTTCACATGTAAAAAGACACAGAGAAATAGATTACATATGAATATCTACAGACCATGCATAGCCAGGGTCCAGAGCAGAGTAAGAGGTGAGTGCAATCCAAATCCTAGGCTACCTGGAGACCTCCTCTTAGAAGTCCAAAGCCAGGGACATAGCCCCAGCTCTGCTCCCATACCCAGCCCTGCCCTAAACAGAACAAAGCAGGGAGAAGCCTGGCACACTCAGCAATTCTCAAAAACAAACAGCAAAAAAGGACATCTCATGGCCATATCCCACCTCCAAAGCAAGTCACATCATCACACATGGACATCTACAGACCCTGCAGAGCCCAGGTCCAGAGAAGAATAAGAAAAGGTAAGCACACTACAACTCCTAGGTCAACCAGAGAACTCCTCTCCAAAGCCAGGGAACAGCTCAGCTTTGCCCTAAACCAAACAAATATGGTAGAACTTCCCTTACCCAGCAATTCCTAAAAACACACAGCAGGAGGGACATCCTATGAAAAAACCCTGCATCCAAAGGAAGCTGCATCATTACACACAGACATCTAGATATTCTGCTAAGCTTGTGTCCAGAGCAACACAACCCCTGGAGACACACAACCCCTGGACCCACACCTGATGAAGAATCAACAAAGAGCTGACTAAGAGTGAACTGAAGAAACAATGGGCAGATGCCAGTGCAAGAATTTACATAACAATATAAAAAAACCAAGGCACCACCAGAAGAAACTGATGGTTCTACAACTACAAGACCTGGACAGAGCAATGAAAAGGAAAAAGAAGAAAACTTTATGAAGATTATAGAAGCCATAAAAGGGGAGATAATAATTCCCTTAAAAAATATAAGAAAATGCAAACAAAAAATTGGAAGAGATTAACAAATCCTAAGAAGAAAACCAAGAAAAGCAAAAATCAACAAATAAGACAAACATTCCAGGAACTAAAAATTGAAATAGAAGTAATAAAGAAGGCAAAAAATGAGAAAATGTGGATTAGAATATCTGAAGAAACAAACTGGAACCATAGATACAAGCATAACTAACAGAATCCAAGAGATGGAAGAGAGAATCTGTAGAATGGAAGATAAAATAGTGGAAATAGATACATCAGTCAAAGAAAACAATGAAACTAAAAAGGCCGTAATAAAAAAAAAAAACACTCAGGAAATTTGGCATAGCAGGAAAAGGCCAAACATGAGAATAATTGGAATAAAAGAAGAATACCAGCTCAAAGGCATAGATAATATATTCAATAAAGTCATAGATGAAAACATTTTAACCTAAAGAAGGAAATGTCTATAAAGGTATGAGATGCTTACAAAACACCAATTAGATTAGACCCCCCCAAAAAAGTGTACTTGCCACATAATAATCAAGTCACAAAACATAGAGACCAAAATAAAAAATATTAAAAGATGCAAAGAAAAAGTACAACTTATTTATAAAGGCAGACCTGTCAGAATAACAACAGAATATTCAATGGAAGCAATGAAAGCAATAAGGTCCTGGTCAGAAGTTACACAGACACTAAAAGAGAATGGCTACCAACACAAACTACTATATACAGCAAAGCTATTGATCACCATAAATAGAATAAACAAGATATTTCTCAACAAAACCAGATTTAAACAATGCATATCAACAAATCCAGCCAAACAGAAAACACTAGAGGGAAAACTCTAGCCTAAGGATCCCGGATACAACCATGAACCAAAATCAATAATCCCACAGAAGAAAGTCCAAAAAGAGAAAATACAAATTTTAGGATATCATTTTTTTTTCTTACTACTGAATAGTACTCCATTGAGTAGATGTACCACAGTTTGTTAATCCATTCCTCAGTTGAGGGGCATCTAGATTGTTTTCAGGTTCTTGCTACTACGAATAATGCTGCTATGAACATAGTTGTGCTAATGCCTTTAGATTGTGAATGTGCATCTTTAGGATATATGTCCAGTAGGATATACAACCAGTAGATGTAAAAAAATAAATAAATAAATAAAAAATTTTCAGGCAAAATGGATGCATTTGGAGAATTTGAAGACTATCCTCCTGAGCAAGGTATCACAAATCCAAAAAGATAAGCAAAGGATGTACTCACTCATTAGTGGACTCTAAACAACAACAAAGCAAGCAAAAAACAAACCATGTCCATGGTGCAACCCACAAACTCTGAAAAGCTTGAGATCTGAAAGACCTTGGACTGGTACCTTGGATGCCACACCCTCCAGAAGAACATCTGACTCAGTCTTGATTTTGGGGTGAGGTAAGTGGATCTGCCAGGAGTGGATGCTGAACTAAGCCATATTGGGACCTTGAGACCTCCTGCCCTTGCTGGGGAGGAGATAAAGAGATGTGGAGAAGAAAGAATGACTGGAAGGGGTGGGAAGGGGAAGTGAGCTTGAACAAGGATATACACAGATTAAAAAATATGACTTTATTTATAAAAAAATAAATTAAATAAAATATGTAAAAAGCTTTTTTGCTAAATAAAAGAGAGGAAATACATATAAGCTACCAACAAAAGTGACAGGAAATAACAATTAGTAGCCATTAATATCCCTTAATGTGAATGAATTCAATTCACCTATAAAAAGACACACTCTAACACAATGGATACAAAAACAAAAACTATTCTTCTGTTGCATACAAGAAACATACCTTAGCTTTAAAGACAGACACAGGCTCAGAGCAAAAATTGGAAAAAGATTTTTCAATCAAATTGTCCCCCCCAAAAAAAAAAACTTTTCTTGCCATCCTACTATCTAACAAAATAGACTTTAAGCTAAAATCAATTAAAAGAGACTAGGATGCACATTAATTATTCATCTCAGGAAAAAATCCATGAAGATGAGTTCTCAGTCATGAATATTTATGCCCCTAATATAAGGGCACCTATATATGTAAAAGAAATATAGCTAAACCTTAAACCCCACATCAAATCTTATACTCTAATAGTGGGAGACTTCCATACTCCACTTTCACCCTTGGATATGTCAACCAGACAGAGACTCAACAGAGAGATAAGAGGTCTAACAGATGTTATGACCCAAATGGACTTAATAGATATTTACAAAAGTCTCCATGTAAACACAAAGGAAATATATATATATATATATGAATATATATATAAGAATATATATATATTTCTCAAGCCATTATGGAACTTTCTCTAAAATTGAGCACATACTTGTTCATAAAGCAAATGTCAATAGACACAAAAAATAAGAATAACACCTTGTATCACATCAGACCACCATGGTATAAAGTTAAAAGTCAACAACAACAAAAATCAAAATAAACCTACAAATCATGGTAACTAGACATCTCTACATTGAGCCACTACTGGGTCAAGGAAGAAGTTATAAAAGAAATCAAAGACTCCCTAGAATTTATTAAAAATAAATCCACAACATAATCAAACTTATAAAACAAAATGAAACAAATGTTAAGAAGAAAATTCACAGTACTAGATGACTATATAAAAAACCTAAAGAAATGTCACACAAGAGACCTAATATCACAGCTTAATGCTTTAGAACAATGAGAAGCAAACTCACCTAGAAAGAGTAGACAGCAGGAAATATGAAACGTAGGGCTGAAATTAATAAAAAAAAACAGAGAACAATACAAAAAAATCAGTGAATCAAAATGTTCGTTCTTTGACAAAGTCAACAAGATAAATAAACTCTTATCCAAATTAACCAATAGGCAGAGAGGGAGAGAGAGTATTCAAATAAACAGAATCAGAAACTAAATGGGAGACATAACAACAGACACCTAGGAAATTCAGAGAATTGTCAGGTCACACATTGAAAATCTACACTCTACTAAAATGTAAAACCTAAAAGAAAAGGATGGCTTTCTGGAAAGGAACAACTTACCAAATTTAAGTCAAGATCAGATAAATGACTTAAACAGACCTATAACCGCAAAGGAAATTGAAGCTATTATTGAAAGTCTCCCAAATAAAAAAAGCTCAGGATCAGATGGTTTCAATGCAGAATTCGACCAGACATTCAAAGAAGAACTAATACCAGTACTCAACAAACTTTTCCATACAGTAGAAACTGAAGGAACACTGCCAAACTCTTTTTATGAAAATACAATCACTTTGATAGCTAAGTCACTCAGAGATGCAACAAAGAAAGAATTGCAGACCAATCTCTCTTATGAACACTGATGCAAAAATGATCAGTAAAATTCTGGCAAACCAAATATGACAACATATAAAATAGGTCATCTACCATGATCAAGTAGGCTTTAACCCAGAACCCAGAAATGCAGAGATAGATCAACATACAAAAAACTGTAAATGTCATCCATCATATAAACAAACTGAAGGAAAAAAAATCACATAATCATCTACTTAGATGCTGAAAAGGCCTTTGACAAAAATCCAACATGCCTTTAGTATAAAAGTCCTAGATAGATCAGGAAAATATCTAAATATAATAAAGGCGATTTACAAAATGGCAATGGCCAACATCAAACTAAATGGGGAGAAACTCAAAGCAACTCCACTAAAACAGGAACAAGAAAAGGCTGTCCCCTCTCCTTATCTATTCAATATAGTTCTAGAAGTTTTAGCTAAAGCAATATGAGAACAAAAGGAGATTAAGAGGATACAAATTGGAAAAGAAGTAAAACTATTTCTACTGGCAGATTATATGGTCATTTATATATAATTGACCCACAAAATTCTACCAGGGAAATACTGCGGCTGATAAGCAAAACCAGCAATGGAGCAGTACACAAAACTAACTCAAAAAATTAATAGTCCTCCTGTACACTAAAGATAAAACTGCTGAAAGAGAAGTAAGGGAAACATCATCTTTTATAATAGCTGCAAATAGCATTAAATACCGCGGTGTAACTATAACTAAAGAAGTAACAGATCTGTTTGACAAAAATCACTGAAGAAAAAATTGAAGGGGATATGAGAAAATGGAAGGATCTCCCATCCTCCTGGGTAGGGAGAATCAACATTGTAAAAATGGCAAACTTACCAAAATCAAAATACAGATTCAATGCCATCCCATTCAAAACCCCACCACAATTTTCTTTACAGACCTTGAAAGAACAATACTCAATTTCATTTTGAATAAGCAGAAAGCCAGGATTGCCAAAGTAATTCTGCTCAACAACAGAATCTGAGGAGGCATCAACATGCCCGACTTCAATCTATACTAAAGAGCAACAGTAATAAAAACAGCCTGTTACTGACATAAAACTAGACTTGAGGATAAATGGAATCAAATTGAAGACTCTGACATTAACCCACAAAACTATATACACCTAATTTTTGACAAATAGGTAAAAATATTCAATGGAAAAAAGATAGTATCTTCAACAAATGTTGTTAACATAACGGGATAGTAGTATATAGAAAAAATGCAAATAGATACAAATTTATCAGCACCCTGCACAAAACTCAACTCCAGGTGGATCAAAAACCTCATAATAAACCCAGCTACATTGAACTTGGTAGAAAAGAAAGTGGGAAATACCTTCCAAGGGGTTGACATAGGTGAACACTTCCTAAATATAACACCAGTAGCAGAGATACTAAGAACAACAATCAGTAAGAGGGACCTCCTGAAGCTGAGAAGTTTCGTAAGGCCAAGGACACAGTCAATAAGACAAAATGACAACCTACAAAACAGGAAAACATTTTTCACTAACCCTACAACTAACATAGGTCTGATCTCTAAAATACAGAGAGAAATCAAGAAACCAGTGCCTCTAAACCAAAGTAACCCAATTTAAAAAGGAGGTTCAAAACTAAACAAAGAATTCTTTACAGAAGATTTACAAATGGCTGAAAGGCACTTGAGAAATTGCTCAGCATCTTTAGCCATGATAGAAATGCAAATCAAAACAATTTTGAGATACCATCTTACACTTTTCAGAATGGCTAAGATCAAAAACAGATGACAGCCTATGCTGAAGAGGATGCTGAGCAAGTGAACACTCCTCCATTGTTACTGGGAGTGTAAACTTGTTCAACCATTATGGTGATTCCTCAGAAAACTGGGAATTAATCTCCCCAAGAATCCAGCAATGCCATTACTGGGCATATATGCAAAAGATGCACATTCACACTCCAAAGGCATTAGCTCAACTATGTTCATAGCAGCATTATTTGCAAAGCTAGAACCTGAAAAAAAGCCAAGATGCCCCTCAACTGAAGAATGGACTAAGAAACTGTGATACATCTACACAACAGAGTACCACTCAGCAGGATAAAAAATGACATCATAAAATTTGCAGACAAATTTGGAGAATATCCTACTGACTCAAGTTTTACAAGCTGAGAAAGATAAACATGGAATTTGCTCACCCATTAGTGGACTTTAGACAAAAAGCAGTGAATGACCAAGCAGCAAACTACAACTTCTGCACAGATTGGGATCTGAAGGTACTTAAGAGAGACATTCAAGGATTCCCCTAGGAAGAGAAAATAGAGAAATAGAGAAGTTGTTTTTTTTTTTTAAGCTAATTAGGAGCATAAGGGGTTGCAACCAAATATAAATCTTAATTTAGGAAGCCAATATGGGGTAGGAAAGAGACTGAGTGTTAGGTTCACTTACAAGAACTCAGAAATGTCCCTGCCTAGGTCTCCACCCAAAAGTGAAAGTGTTGCCTAGACAGGACTTCCCCTATAATCAAATGAATAGCCACCCTAACTGCCATCACAGAACTTATATCCAACAATGAATAGAGGTAGAAGCAGGTATACATGGCTGAGTGCTGGCCTGAGTTTGTGTTCCAGCTTTGAGAAAGGGAGGGGAGCCCTTATGAGCAAAGGGATAAGGATTGTAAGGAAAGTTCTCTCAGTGAAGCCTGCTGAAGCTCTAGGGAGCTCAATGAATCAAGAACAGCCACCAAGGAACCATAGGGAAATGAATCCAGGCCTTCTAAGGATAGGCAACTGTCCACTGACTGGGGCAGTATGTGAAGCCTCATGGGGAGGAATCAGACTGTATTTTTGTGCATGTAATGGCACTTTAGAGCCCATTCCTCCCAGAGGAACACCAAGCCCAGTCCTGATATTAGGATGGGGAAAACAGACTTGCCTGGAATAGATGCTGAGCTGATCCACCTTAGGACTTCTTGCCCATTATGGGGAGGGGATGGAGAAATTGGGAGGAGGGAGGCTGAGGGCTGACCAGGAGGGAACCGGAAGGGAAAGGGAGCTGGAACAATGGGATACATGGATAAAAAAGACTTTTTATTTTTATTTTTTTTATTATTATGAACAAAGAAGTCACACTTTCTATCCTGTATATCCTTATTCAAGTCCTTTCTCCCTCCGACCACATCAGGTCATTCTTTCTTCTCCACAACTCCCCATCCCCTCCCTGGGCAGGTGGCAGGCAGTCCTATGGTCCCACTGACCCAATATTGCTTAGTTCAGCCTCCACTCCTGGCAAATCCAGTTTTCTTCCCCTAACCTCAAGACTGAGTCAGGTGTTCCTCCAGGGGAAGTGGGATCCAAGGAGTCACTCCAAGGTGTTTCTGATCCTAAGCTGTTCAGTGGTTGTGGATTGCAGCTAGGGCATGCTTTGTTTTTTTCTTGTTTGTTTAGAGTCCACTAATGAGTGAGTACATCCCATGCTTATCTTTCTGAGTTTGTGATACCTCGCTCAGGAGGATATTCTCCAAATCCATCCATTTGCTTGAAAATTTTAGGATATCACTTTCTCTTACTGCTGAGTAGTACTCCATTGTGTAGATGTACCACAGTTGGTTAATCCATTCTTCAGTTGAGGGACATCTAGGTTGTTTCCAGGTTCTTGCTATTACAAACAATGCTGCTATGAACACAGTTGAGCTAATGTCATTGGAGTGTGACTGTGCATCTTTAGGGTATACACCCAGAAGTGGTATTGCTGGGTCCTTGGGGAGATTGATTCTTAATTTTCTGAGAAACTGTCATACTGCATTCCAAAGTGGCTGAATAAGCTTACACTCCCACCAACAATGGAGGAGTGTTCCCCTTGCTCTGCATCCTCTCCAGCATAGGCTGTCCTCAGTCTTTTATCTTAGTGAATCTAACAGGTGTTAGGTGGTATCTCAAAGTTGTTTTGATTTGCATTTCTCTGATGGCTAAAGATGAAGAGCACTTTTTCAGGTGCCTTTCAGACATTCGTAATACTTCTGCTGAGAATTCCCTTTTTTGATCTGAACCCTATTTTTTGATTGAGTTATTCAAGATTTGTGGCTCTAGTTTCTTGAGTTCTTTATATATTTTACAGATCACTTGTAGGGTTGGTGAAAATCTTTCCCATTCTGTAGGTTGTTGTTTTATCCTATTCACTGTGTCCTTGGCTATATAGAAACTTCTCAGTTTCAAGAGGTCCCACTTGTTGATTGTTGCTCTTAGTGTCTGTGCCCCTGGTGTTATATTTAGGAAGCGGTCACTTGTGCCAATTCATTTGAGGGTATGTCCCACTTTCTTTTCTATCAAGTACAGAGTGGCTGGGTTTATGTTGACTTATTCGCTCCACTTGGATTTCAGTTTTGGGCAGGGTGATGGGCCTGGATGTGTTTGCATTTTTCTACACACTACCATCCAGCTATGCCAACACCATTTGTTAAAGATACTATCTTTTTTTCCATTGAATATTTTGGGCCTCTTTGTCAAAGATCAGGTATTTATAGGTATTTGGGTTAATGCCAAGATCCTCAATTTGATTCCATTGATCCACAAGTCTGTTTTTAGGGAGTACAAGGCTGTTTTTATTACTGTAGCTCTATAGGATAACTTGAAGTCTGGGATGGTAATACCACCTGAGGTTCTTTTATTGATCAAATTTGTTTAGCAATCATGGCTTCCTTGTTATTCCAAATGAAGTTTAGTATTGTTTTTTCAAGGTCCATAAAATATTGTGTTGAGATTTTGATTGTAAGTGGGTTGAATGTGTAGATTGCTTTTGATAGAATTGCTATTTTTACTATGTTGATTATACCTATCTAGAAACATGGGAGATATTTCCATTTTCTGATATATTCTTCAATTTCTTTCTTCAATGCTTTAAAAATTTGTCAAATAGATTTGTTACTTCTTAATACTCCAAGGTATTTAATCCTATTTGAAGCGATTACAAAGGGTGATATTTCCCTTATTTCTTTTTCAGCCTTTTTATCTTTAGTGTATACGATAGCTACTGATTTCTTTCAATTAATCTTGTATCCTGCTACATTGCTGTAGGTGTTTATCAGCTGTAGAAGTTCCCTGGTAGAATTTTGTGGGTCACTTATGTATACAATCATATCATCTGCAAATAGGGATAGTTCCACTTCTTTTCCAATTTGTATTCCCTTAATCTCCTTTCATTCATTAGTAGACTCCAAACAAATAACCAAAAAGCAAAGCATCTCCAAGCTGCAAACCACAACCACTAAACAGCTTGGGATCTGAAACACCTTGATTTGGCACCTTGAATCCCACTCCTTCCAGAGGAACACCTGTCTCAGGCTTGATGCTTGGATGAGGAAAGCAGATCTGCCAGGAGTGGATGCTGAACTGAGCCATATTGGGACCTTAGGACCTCCTGCCCTTGCTGAGGAGGAGATAAAAAGACATGTAGATGAGAGTGTGACTGGAAGGGGTGGGAAGGGGAAGGGAGCTTGAACAAGAACATACATGGATAAAAATATGACTTTATTCATAATAAAAAAAGAATATGAAAATGGTGTAATTTCTAGTGTATCTGTATTAGGACAATTTTTGCAGATGGGGTGAATTCATAAATGTGTTGCATGCAGTGTCAGCTGAACTGCTAAAAAGGTTTATATAGATGTAAATTCATATTATCAGAATGTTTAAAGAATTGGTGCTTCTTCCTTATAGCTGTAATTATGCTGCTTAGGGTTGATGGTTACCTGCTTATTATCTTCTGTTCCCTGACTGCCTTCTGCTGCTTCCCTTTTGTTCACAGAATGACTTGTTCTCATTTTCACTTTGGTTGGGGAAAAGGAGCAGAAGCTAAAACTATAAATTAGTTGTAAAAATTGTGTTGAAGATTTAGAGGTAAATTTCACTATACTATCTTTTTTATGTTACCTGAATAAAGAGCTAACTGGAATAGAAAAAAAATAAGAAAAAAAAGAAAAAACCATGCTCGACTTCATATGGGATAACAGAAAACCAGGAATGCCAAACAATACTGTTCAAGAAAAGAAATTCAGGATGGATCACCATTCCTGATTTCAATCTATACTATAGAGCTACAGTAATATAAACAGCCTGGTACTGGTATAAAAACAGACTTATGGATCAATGGAATCAAATTGTAGAACCTGATCTTAATTCACATATATATAAACATCTGATTTTTGACAAAGAGTCTAAAAAGATACAATGAAAAAAAAGATAGTATCTTCCACAAATGATGCTGGAATAGTTGAATAGTACTATGTACAAGAATGCAAATAGATCCATATCTATCTCAAACAAAACTAAAGTTTAAGTGGATCAATGACCTCAACATAAACCCAGCTACACTGAATTTGATAGAAAAGAAAGTGGAAAATACTCACTTCCAACACATTGGCGCAGGTGACCACTTCCTAAATATAACACCAGTAGCATAGACACTATGAACAACAATTAATAAGTGAGACCTCCTGAATCTAAAAGCAACTGCAAGGCCACAGTCAATAAGTACAAACAAGCTTTTACATTGGGAAAAGATCTTCACCAGCCCTAAAACTGACAGAGGACTATCTCTAAAGTATATAGAGAACTCAAGAAACTAAAGGCCAAAAAACCCAAATAATCCAATTTAAAAAATGGGGCTCAGGGCTAAAAAGGGAATTCTCAACAGAAAAATTACAAATGGCTGTAAGGCACTTAAAGAATTGCTCAGAATCTTTAGCCATCAGAGAAATACAAATCAAAACAACTTTGAGATACCATTTTACACTTTTCAGAATGGCTAAGATTATAAACACAGACAATAATCTATGCTTTAGAGGAAGAAGAGCAAAGAGAACACTCCTCCATTTTTTTTGTGAGAGTGTAAATTTCTATAGCCACTTTGGAAAGCAGTAGACAGGTTCCTGACAAAACTGAGAGTTAATCTTTCCAATGATCCAGCAATAACACTATTGGGCTTATACCCAAAGGTTGCACATTCTTATCCTAAAAGCATTAGCTCAAATATGTTTATAGCAGCTAAATTCAAAATAGCAAGAATCTGGAAACAACCTATTTGAAGAATGGATTAACAAATTGTGGTACATTTGCACAATGGAATTCTACTCAGCAGGAAAAAAAAAGAAAAAGACTTCATAAAATTTGCAGGCAAATGGATGGATTTGGAGAGCATCCTGAGTGAGGTAACACAGGCTCAGATAGGTAGGCATGGGATGTACTCACTCTTAAGTGTATTGTAGACAAAAAGCAACAGATACCAGACTGCAAACCACAAACCTTAAATAGCTTGGGATCAAAATTAACTTAAGAGAGACATCCAGGGATCCCCCTAGGAAGAGAAAATAGAGAAGATTTCCTGAATAAATTGGAATTATAATGGATAGTGACAAAGTAGCAATGAGAACAAATCATTAGATGATATGGCTGAGTGAGAGGAGCAATGAACAGGGAGCAAAAGGAGATGGATATATTGATAGAGGGAGACATTGTGTGTTTGGACAGAAGTCAGGTGCTAGGGAAACCTCCAAGAACTCACAGGATGTCCCTGGCTAGGACACCAAACAATAGTGGAAGGAGTTCTGGAACAGGACTTTCCCTATAATCAAATGAATAACCACCCTAAATGTCATTATAGAACTTAACAATGAATAGAGGCAGAAGCAGTCAAGCTCGGGGTCCAGCTAAAGAGAGAGAGAGATAGCAGAGAGTATAAATGAACAAAGGATCTGGATTATGAGGACACCCCACAGAGATGGCTGACTGGAGAGTTGGGAGCTCACTGAATCAAAAATAGCCACTGGGGAATCTTCAGGAAAAGGAACTAAACTAAATCCTCCAAAGGTAGATGACTGTCAAATGGCATGGGCAGTATGTGGAATCTTGTGGACTAGGATCAGACTATGTTCCTGTGCATAAACTGGCATCCTGGAACCCATTTCCTAGAGAAGAACAGCTAACCCAGCTGTAATATTGAGATGAGGAATCACAACTACCTGAAATGGATATACCAGACTGAACTGACCCACCTTTGGATCTCTTGCCCTCTTTGGGTAATGGATGGGAGATGGGGATGAAGGAAGGCTGAGGGAGGACTGGGCGAGATTAGAAGGAGAGAAGGGAGGTTGAGCAGGGCTATGCATGGAAAAAAACTTTTTATTAAAATATATATATTAAAAAATAAGAAAGACACAGGTACTAACCTTAAATACCAATACAAAATTACCACATGTCTGATATTGGAGGAAGCTGAGGAGAAAATGGATCACACATTTGGAGATGTTTTTGTAACTTGATTTTACAGTGTTTATTCTATATTTATCTTTTCTAAAATTTTCATAAATTATGCATCTAAAACTATCCTTCTGGTTGATATATTAATATAAAAACTAGCTTACTGTCTTCAGCATCTTCTACTGATTAGCTGATGTAATCAGGAATCACAGAGGTATTTTAATGGTTAATACTTTCAACTTCACAGGGTATAGAATCACCTAGGAGACATGCTTGGGAAGAATTGTTTAGATTAGCATGACTTGAGGTGAGAATACATTCCACCCAAAGTGGCTATTACAATCCCATAAAGTACTGAATGGAATAAAAGGAAAAAGTGAGATGTGCACCAGCATTCCTTCCTCCTTTCTTAGTGATTTTGGATGCAAGATCAGATCTCCCAGCACAAAGTGCCAGGAATGCCCTGCCATAATCGATCACAGTACCCTGCATAGCAGGGCAGCTGTAAAGTAACCAAGTCAGAGGCTGAAGAGGAAGTGTAGAAAGTGCTCACTGTCCTGAAAGCTAGTGTCAAACTGAAGGGCTTTAATACCTTGGCACATCTGTTCTAGTGAGTCAGGCCATGATCTTAGCTTCCTTCTATTCATTGTTTATTCATTTGATTCATGAAAGGCAAAGGATAGATGCATCATGTCTTTAGATTACCTATTTATTCTAGCTCTTAGAAAGAATCATTCCTCCTTTTTTCTAAGGTTCTTCTTGGAAGACTCTCACAAAGACAACTTCCTATATCTTTAAATTTCTCAATAAGATGAAAATCTTTTATACAATAAACCAAGAGATTCTCTCTCTCTCTCTCTCTCTCTCTCTCTCTCTCTCTCTCTCTCTCCTATTGGTGTATTGGTGACTTAACACACAGCAGTGTATGAATAGGTTATATATATATATATATATTAATTTTTATTAAATTCATAAAACCTTAATGATGTCCATAGGCTCTAGAGACTCTGTACTTCCGTTATAGGACAGGATTTAAAAACATCTCTGAGATACCACCTTACATCTGTCAGAATGGCTAAGATCAAAAACACAAATAATAGCCTATGCTGGAGAGGATGTAGAGCAAGGAGAATACTCCTTCCTTGTTGGTGGGAGTGTAAACTGGTTCAGTCACTCTGGAATGCAATAGGGTGATTTCTCAGAAAATTAGCCATCATTCTCCCAAAGGACTCAGCAATATTATTATTGGGCATATACCCTAAAGACACACATTCACACCTCAAAAGCATTAGCTTAACCATCTTTATAGCAGCATTATTTGTAATAGCAAGAACCTGGAAACAACGTAGATTCCCCTCAACTGAGCAATGGATTAACAAACTGTGGTACATCTACACAATGGAGTACTACTCAGCAGTAAGAAAAAAATGATATACTAAATTTTGGAGGCAAATGGATGGATTTGGAGAATATCCTCTTGAGCCACGTCTCACAAACCTAGAAGGATATGCAGGGCATGTTCTCACTCATTAGTGGAATTTACGCAGAAACATTCTTAGTTCATTGAAACATGTTGGGTGAATAAAGTGATTTAAAACACACACACACACACACACACACACACACACACACAAAGAGGGAATATAGAAATGACAGGGAGGAGATAAAGTGATGGGGATAGGACATAGTGACTACTGGGAAGGGCTGGGGGAAGGAAGGGAGTCTGAACAAGGGGATGAATGGATAAAAAAATGAGAATTCATAATAGAAAAAAGAAATGACAGGATGAAAGCATAGATTATTAAGTCTATTTTTCAACAAAAAAATAATTATTCTGAAAATAGTTTACATTGGTGTGAATTTTAGTTTATTGGTGCAAATTTAAAGTTATTGTTGTAATACTCTGTACATTTCTACTTTTGTTTGGAGTATTGTGTTTATACAACTCATTTAAAATATATATGCATATTTAAGAAATACAGACTAAAATTATTTTTCATAGTCTGACTTATAGTAATAATAGCTATGGTTTCAAGGTTTAAAACATATATTTAATTAGTTTGTGGTCTTCAAACACTTTAAAGACCTACAAAATGTGGTATTTAATATGTTCAATAGTTTAAGGCCTTTCATAACAGTGAGACATTTGTGCTACTGGCTGCACCAATTTTCTTAAAAAAAAATATGACCCCATATGAAACTGACTGACTTTATGGCAAAAACTAGCCATTTGGGCAAAGAAAGTACACTCCCACCAACAATGGAGGAGTGTGCCACTTCCTCTGCACCCTCTCCAGCATAGGCTGTCATCTTTGTCTTTTATCTTAGCCAATCTGACAGGTGTCAGGTGGTATCTCAAAATTGTTTTGATTTGCATTTCTCTCATGGCTAAAGATGTTGAGCACATTTTCAAGTGCCTTTCAGCCATTTGTAATTCTTCTGCTGAGAATTCCCTTTTCAATTCTAAACTCCATTTTTTGATTGTGTTATTCAAAGTTTTGGGCTCTAGTTTCTTGAGTTCCCTATATATTTTTACAGAACAGTCTTCTGTCACTTGTAGGGTTGGTGAAAATTTTTTCCCATTCTGTAGGCTGTCCTTTTCTTTTAATGACTGTGCTCTTGGCCTTACAGAAACTTCTCAGTTTCAGGAGTCCCTACTTATGGATTGTTGTTCTTCGTGTCTGTGCTACTGGTGTTATATTTAGGAAGTGGTCATCTATGCCAATGTCTGCGAGGGTATTTCCCACTTTCTTTTCTATCAAGTTCAGCTTAGCTGGTTTTATGTTGAGGTCTTTGATCCACTTGGATTTGAGTTTTGTGCAGGGTGACAGGCTTGGATCTGTTTGCATTTTTCTACACACTACCATCCAGCTATGCCAACACCATTTATTAAGGATACTGTGCTTTTTCCATTGAATATTTTGGGCCTCTTTGTCATAGGTGTGTGACTTAATGTCTGGGTCTTCACTTCGATTCACTTGATCCACAAGTTTGTTTTTATGTCAGTACCAGGCTGTTTTTATTAATGTAGTGCTATAGTATAACTTGAAGTCGGGGAGGAGATGTCTTGTGAGGTTCTTTTGTTGAGTAAAATTCTTTTGGCAATCCTGGCTTTCCTGTTATTCCAAATGAAATTTAGTATTGTTTTTTCAAAGTATTCCCTCTTCTTTTGCTCAGAAAAAGATCTCTGAATTTAATCTTCTTTGTTTAACCTTTTTCATGTTTATTACTAATAACAACTTATAAACAATTTCCCTAAGTAAAAATAAACATTCTTAAGCCATCTTTTTGGGATATGGACATCATTCTCTAGACTATTTCGTCTTATTTGTGGGTGCTTGTAGTTTTAGACACTGAAAACATTTAGGATAATGCTTAAGAATTGATCATAATATTCTTTCAGGCTAAATCATCTCAGACAGCAGCCTGGAAGGCATTTTGAATCCAGAATTCTGAGAAACCTGCAAGAGAGACATTATGAAATGCTGGATCTAATGGGTGAACTTTTTGAAAGGATGTCTTGCCTTCTTGTGCTGAGCCACAGGCATAGAAAAATAGGCACACTTATAAATAAATTTTAGACAAAAAGCAAAGAATACTCAGTCTGCATAACGTAACTCCTCAACAGCTTGAGGTCAGAAGGAACTTAAAGAGAGACATCCAGTAATTCCCCTAGGAAGAGAAAATAATTTTTTTTTTTAAAAAAAGCCAATGTGGGGTTGGAAAGACTGGATACTACTGAAACCTTCAAGAACTCACAGGATGTTCCTGGCTTGCTCTCCATCCAATAGTGGAGGGGGTGACTAAAAAATACTTTCCTATAATCAAATGAATAACTACCATAAGTGTCTTTACAGAACCAACATCCAACAATGAATGGAGTTGGAGGCAAAGATCCATGGATGAACACTGGGCAGAGCTCCTGGTCTAGCTGAAAGCAGAAAAGGAGAGTCTGCATGAGCAAGGTGCTAGGGATTATGAAGAAAATTTCCACAGTGATGGCTGGCTGGCCGGGGACCTCAGGAAATCAAGAACAGCCACGGGGAACCATCAGGAAAAGGAGCAAGGCCTCCCAAGTATAGGCAACTGTCAATTGGCATGGGCAGTATTTACAATCTTCAAGGAGTGGAATCTGACTGTGTTCCTGTGAGTAGGCTGCCACCTCACAGCCCATTCCCTTCAGAGGAACACCTACCTAAACCAGTTTTGATATTAACATGAGAAAATCAGGCTTTCCTACAGTGAATGTGCCATGCTGAGGTGACCTACCTTGGGATTTCTTCCTCTTTGGAGGGAAGGGATGGAAGGATGGGGAGGGTGGAAGCTGAAAGTTCAGTGGGAGGTATTAAAAGGAGGGAAGGGATGAGGATCAGGGGGTTACATGGATAAAAAAGACTTTATGGTTTCTCAAAAACCTGTGAATCAATCTCCACAGGGATCCAGCAATACCACTACTGGGTTTATACCCTAAAGACGCACATTCGCACTCCAAAGGCATTAGCTCAACTATGTTCATAGTAGCATTATTTGTAATACCAAGAACCTGGAAACAACCTAGATGCCCTTCAACTGAAGAATGGATTAACAAACTGTACAATAAGAGAGTCTTAAAATATGAATTGCTAAAAGAAAGTATAATTCATTTTCATTGTTAAATAAAATAATACTAGTTTGCATTTTCAGTTGATAAAGCCTTTGGTCTAGCTCACAGGATTGAAATGAAAGGTACAGATGTTCAAAAAAATAATAATCACTCACAAGAAAGCCATCAAACTGCAACAAAGACTAAAATTAGAGAAAAACACTGCTCCAGATTCCAATCTTAATCTCTCCTACTTTACAGAAAATCTTTGATCTAAGTCAATTAAATATAAAGATGCAGTGAGTGACAGGCTCCAAGGAGCTTGGGGTGCCTGTTTGCACTCATCTCAATCCACTGAATTCATGGATGTGGTGATCTGATTTTCGAAACTGGTAACTGTGAGTTGTGTTCATCCAGTGGAGACCAGGCAAATGAACATCCTGAGACACAACATTTACATGGAATATTTATATGTGTGCCTCAGTTCACAAACCTTTTCTCGAAAGAATGTGAAAGAAACCATGATTTGCTGTTCCTTTAGCTGGCACCTTTACATTCCTTCTGCCTTTCCTATCTGTTTCCAGGCTCAGCAACACAACCTAAGGTTGTATTTCACCACGGATCTTATCAAATTTCACTGAGCTAGCTTTTCTCTAAACTTACTGAGATCTTCTCCACACTTTTCTGACACATGACTGAGAAAAGCATCCTGAGGGAAGTGTTTCCTTCAGTTCAGAGTTTAAGAAGGGATGAAGTCCTTACAGTGTTGAAAGGAATTTCAATAGTGTGAGGCAACTTGCCCTGCCAGGCTTATTCACGAAAGTCCAGACAAGACTGTTGTGAAATACTACCTTAACTATGTAAATGTGCCCTACATTTGTTTTTGCTGCATTTGTTTTACAATATAAATATATATTACTTTGCCTGCCTAAGGTACCAGATTGGTCTAATAAAAAGAATAGCATGTGGCTAAGCAGTAAAGAGGCAGGCAAGACTGCTGGAAAAAGGGAATAATTATGAGAAATAATCTAGGCTTGAGAGAGAATGGGAAAACAGAGAGAGTGAGTTAAGTGAGGCAGACACCTAAGGTGAGTCTGCTACACAGCCATCAGCTAGCCAAATGTGGAGGAAAGTAGGACTTACAGAATGAGAGAAAGTATAAAAGCTAGGGGCAAAACATAGGTAAAGAGAAATAGGTTAATCTAAGTTAAAACAACTAGCAAGAAATGAGCCTAAGCTAAGGACAAGTACTCCTAATTAATAATAAATCTTTGTGTCATGATTTGTGTGATGATAATGTAAGAAAGACTGATACACAGGCCTCTGCATGAGAAGAAGGCCAATAACTGTGGACCCACAATTGCTGCCAGAAACAGCAGCAGATTCAGGTGCAGCAGTATTGCTGCACAAACGACAAGAGTGTGCTAGGGTAAATGATACCAATAAAGAAGAGATGCCAAGTTATGTCCTTCATCATGTTAGATGTCGATCAATGACATTTATAAAGGCTACTACATTGATTCAAAAGTAAGAAGGATAAGTAAATCTTTACAAGTTAGGAGAATATGTTTAAATTTTTGAATGTAAGGATAACATAAGTTAGGTTTAATTCTGAAAATACCCTAAAGCCAGAGTCAGCTTCAGATTTCCTTGCTGGTTCATTTGGATGTAGGTTTTTTTTTGTTTGTTTGTTTGTTTGTTTGTTTGTTTTATCAGAGATCTCAAAATCTAGTGAAAAACAAAGAACACAGACAGGTTTCTCTGGGGTTTGAACAAAAACGTGCAGGTCTCTGCTGAAAAGCTCTACTTAATAAAGCCACAGCCCACATTTAGCCTCCCACCTTTCATTACATTATATCCCTCTGAATGACTTATCTGCAAGTTAGAAAAAACAGCACCCAGCACTGAGTCCACTTCCCTTTTCACAAAGAGGTCATGAGGTAAAGTTTGGTGTTTATTTGCTCAGCTCCAATCTCACAGATTTTGTGGGGTCAGTGAACAGATGAATTATTGTGCCTACCTAGCCAGCAGCAGTGCATTTGGAAGTCCATATCTGTGGCCTTCTAAGAACCAGGTTCTGTTTGTTGTAAAGCCCACAAATTAAAACTGCTCCTTTTGACATCATGTCACATACAGTGACATGGGTCATATTTAATGTCACAGATTCAGAGTTTATGATCTATGGAATAAAACTTATTATTTACAAGGTCTATAAAAGACCTCAACAAAAAGGTGTGTTTTCTTTTTGTGTGTGTGTGTCTGAAAAATCTTTATTTTCCTTTTTTATTATTAATAAAGTCCAATTTTCTATTTGTGTATATCCTTATTCAAGGTCCCTTCCCCCTCGCACCCCTTAGACTCACTCTCTTTATCCACATCTCCCTATCTCCTCCCCAGCAAAGGGCAGAAGATTCCAAGGAAGGTCCCAATATAGCTTAGTTCAGCATCCACTCCTGGCAGATCCAGTTTGCTCCCCTCAACATCAAGACTGAATCAGGTGTTCCTCTAGAGGGAGTGGGATCCAAGGTGCCAGTCCAAGGTGTTTCAGATCCCAAGCTGTTCAGGGATTGTGGTTTGCAGCTTGGATATGCTTTGCTTTTTGGTGTTTTGTTTAGAGTCCACTAATGAGTGAGTACATCCCATGCTAATCTTTCTGGGTTTGTGATACTTTGCTCAGGAGCATATTCTCCAAATCCTTCCATTTGCCTGCAAATTTTAAGATATATATTTTTTTTAACTGCTCAATAGTACTCCATTGTGTAGTTTGTTAATCCATTCTTAAATTGAGGGGGATCTAGGTTGTTTCCAGCTTCTTGCTATTACAAATAATGCTGCTATGAACATAGTTGCACTAATGCCTTTGCAGTGCAAATGTGCATCTTTAGGATATACACCCAGAGGTTGTATTACTGGATCCTTGGGGAGACTGATTTGCAATTTTCTGAGAACTCCCATACTGCATTTCAGAGTAGCTTAACAAGCTTACACTCCACACAACAATAGAAGAGTGTTCCCCTTGCTCTGCAACTTCTTCAGCATAGGCTGTCACCTGTTTCTTTTTCCTTAGCCAATCTGACAAGTGTCAGGTGGTATCTCGAAGTTGAGCACTTTTTCAAGTGCCTTTCACTCATTTGTAATTCTTCTGCTGAGAATTCCCTTTTTAGTTCAGAATCACAATTTTTTGACTGGGTTATTCAATGTTTTGGGCTCTAGTTTCTTCAGTTCTTTATATATATATTGGCGATCAGTCCTCCATCACTTGTAGGTTTGGTGAAAATCTTTTCCCATTTTGTAGGCTGTCATTTTGTTCTATTGACAGTATCCTTGACTTCACAGAAGCTTCTCAGTTTCAGGAGGTCCCACTTATTTATTGTTGTTCTTAGTTTCTGAGCCACTGGTGTTATATTTAGGAAGTAGTCACCTGTGCCAATTTTTTAGAGGGTATTTCTCACTTTCTTTTCTATTAAGTTCAGAGTGGCTGGGTTTATGTTGAGGTCTTTGATTCACTTGGATTTGAATTTTATGCAGGGTGATAGGTTTGGATCTATTTTCATTTTTCTATCCACTACCAACCAGCTATGCCAACACCATTTGTTAAAGATACTGTGTGTTTCTTCAAATATTTTTGGCCTCTTTGTTGAAAATCAGGTGTTAATAGGTTTTCTGGGTTAATACCCAGATCCTCAATTTGATTCCATTGATCCACAAGTCTGCTTTTATGCCAGCACCCGGCTTTTTTTTTATTACTTTAGTTCTATAGTATAGCTTAAAGTCAGGAATGGTGATACCTCCTGAGGTTCTTTGGTTGAACAAAATTGTTTTAACAATCCTGGCTTTCCTGTTATTCCAAATGAAACTGAGTATTTGTCTTTCAAGGTCTGTAAAAAAATTGTGTTGTGATTTTGATGGGAAGTGCATTGAATCTGTAAATTGCTTTTGGTAGAATTGCCATATTTACTATGTTGATCCTACCTATCCAGGAACATGGGAGATCTTTCCATTTTCTGATATCCTCTTCAATTTCTTTCTTCAATGATTTAAAGTTTTTGTCAAATAGATCTGTTACTTCCTTAGTTAAAATTACTCCAAGGTATTTAATGCTATTTGCAGCTATTATAAAGGGTGATGTTTCCCTTATTTTTTTTTTTTAGCCCTTTTATCTTTAGTGTATAGGAGGTCTACTGATTTCTTTGAGTTAATCTTGTATCCTGCTACATTGCTGAAGGTGTTTATCAGCTGTAGGAGTTTCCTGTTAGCATTCTGTGTGTCACTGCTGTATACAATCATATCATGTGCAAATAAAGATTGTTTCATTTCTTCTTTTTCAATTTGTATCCCCTTAATCTCCTTTTGTTCTCTTATTGCTTTAGCTAAAACTAAAGGGGAGAGAGAACATCCTTTTCTAGTTCCTGATTTAGTGGTATTCCTTTGTGTTTTTCTCCATTAAGTTTGATGTTAGCTGTCAGCTTCTTGTAAATTGCCTTTATTATATACAAATATTTTCCCTATATTCCTGATCTCTCCAGGACTTTTATCATAGAGGAGTGTTGGATGTTTTCAAAGGCTTTTTCATCATCTAAGGATATGACCATGTGGCTTTTTTCCTTCCACTTTTTTTTATATAATAGATGACATTTCCGGTTTTTTGTATATTGAACCAAGGCTGCATTTCAGGGATGAAGTCTACTTGGTCATGGTGGATGACATTTTTTATATATTTTTGTATACGATTTGCCAAAATTTTGTTGAAGATGTTAGCATCAGTATTCATGACAGAAATTGGTCTATAATTCTCTTTCTTTGTTATGTCTTTGAGTGGCATGCATGTTATGGTTATTGTGGCCTCATAAAAAAAAATGGCAATATTCCTTAAGTTTCTACTGTGTGAAATAGTTTGAGGAGTAATGGTAGTAATTCTTCTTTGAATATCTGGTAGAATTCTGCACTGAAACCATCTGGACCTGGGCTTTTTTTTACTTCAGAGCATTTTAATGACAACTTCAATTTCTTTAAGGGTTATAGGCCTGTTTAGGTAATTAATCTAGTCTTAATTTAATTTTGGTAAATGGTACCTGTCCTAAAAGCTGTCCACTTCTTCTAGGTTTTCCATTTTTATGGACTATAGATTTTAAAAGCATGACCTGATAATTCTCTGAATTTCCTAGGGGCCTGTTGTTATGTCCCCCATATTGTTTCTTATTTTGTTGATTTGGATACTCTCTCTTTGCTTTTTGATTAGTTTGAATAAGGGTTTATCTATCTTGTTGACTGAAGGACCCAAATCTTCGATTCATTGATTCTTTGTATTATTCTTTTTGTTTCTATTGCATTGATATCAGCTCTAAGTTTGGTTATTTCCTTTTGTCTACTCCTTCTACGTGAGTTTGCTCCTAATTGTTCTAAGGCTTTCAATTGTGCTGTTAGTTTTCTACTGTGGGATTTCTCTAGAATTTTCATATAGGCTTCTAGTGCTATGAATTTTCCTCTTAAGACAGCTTTCCTTGTGTCCCACAAGTTAGGGTACATTATGTATTCATTTTCATTAAATTCTAGGAATACTTTGATGTCTTTCTTAATTTTTTCCATGACTCAGAGGTGGTTCAACTGAGTGTTGTTTAGTTTCAGTGAGTTGGTAGGCTTTCTGTGATTTTTGATGCTGTTGAACTCTAATTTTTGGCCCTTTTCATCCAATATGATACAAGGGATTATTTTCATTTTTTGTATCTGTTGATATTTGCTTTATGACCAGTTATGTGGTCAATTTTAGAGAAAGTTCCTTGTGGTACTGAGAAATATGTATATTCCTTTGCATTTACATGGAAACTTCCGTAGATATCTGTTAAGTCCATTTGTGTCATAACTTCTGTTAGACTCCTTATTTCTCTGTTGAGTATCTGTCTGTTTGACTTATCCTGGGGTGAAAGTGGAGTACTGAAGTCTTCCAGTATTAGCATGTAAAAACTGATGTGGGATTTTAGCTTTATCAATGTTTCTTTTACATAAGTAGGTGCCTTTATATTAGGGCCATAAATATTCAGGATTGAAATATCCTCTTCACTAATTTTTCCTGCGATGAATAAGTAATGTCCATCTTAGTCCCTTTTAATTGCTTTTAGCTTAAAGTCTACTTTGTTAGATATTAGGATGGCAACCCCAGCTTGTTTCTTAGGGGGATTAGATTGGAAAATCTTTTCCCAACCCTTTACTCTGGACCTGTGTTTGTCTTTGTGCTTGAGGTGTGCTTCTTGAATACAGCAGAAGAATGGCTTCTGGTTTTGTATCCATTTTGTTAGTGTGTGCCTTTTTATAGATGAGTTGAGTCCATTGATATTAAGGGATATTAATGACCACTGATTGATGTTTCCTGCTATTTTTGATTATAGCTTGTATGTATTTCTTTTCTCTGGGCTTTTCTTCTGTAGGATTATTGAATTCTCCTTCTTTGCTTCCTATTATTCTCAGGTTAGGTCTTTTCATAATGTCCCAGATTTCCTGAATATTTTGTGTTATGGTTTTTTTGGTTTTAGTATTTTCTTTCACTAATGTATTTATTTCCACTACTGAATCTTCCACTCCAGAGATTCTCTCTTCCATCTCTTGGATTCTGTTGGTTATGCTTGCATCTGTTGTTCTAGCTCTTTTCTTCAGGATTTCTATTTCCATCTTTGCCTCATTTTGTGCCTTTTTTATTGCTTTTATTTCAGTTTTTAATTCCTGGAATATTTCTTTCATTTTTTGGTTTACCTTTTCTTGGTTTTATTTCAAGGATTTTCTGTCTCTTCCATTTTTTTGTTTGTATTTTCTTCTATTTCTTTAAGGAAATTTTTTATATCTTCTTTGAAGGCTTCAATAATCTTCATAAAAATGTTTTTGGTGTTGTTTCCTGTTTCCTCTTCATTGCTCTGTTCAGGTCTTGTAGTTGTAGAACTACCAGTTTCTTCTGGTATTGCCTTGTTGTTTTTCCTATTGTTATATGTATTTTTGCACTGGCATCTGCCCATGGCTTCAGTGGTTAACGATTAGGCTGCTCCAAGTCAGTTGTGGCAAAAGGACTTGTGCATTTCCTGTTTCCTCTGAGCAAGGGGGTTGCTCGATATCTGACTCTGTTCTGGACAGGCATCTGAATTTAAAATCCTCAGTCCTTCTTTGATGTTGCAATTTGCCCTGGAGGTGGAGCCCTACCGTGTAAGGTCCCCTCTTTTAGGTGTGGCAGGAGTAGCCCCTCACCACCAAACCCTACCTCCTGTCTGGTAGGGAGAGCTAAGGTCAGGCTCTAGGGATTGACCCTGGTGGTGGAGAGCAACTCCCCGGATGGGTTGTTCAGGTGCCAGAATTAGCTCACCTCTGGATGGCATCTGAATTTCAAAGTCCTTTGTCCTTCTCTGCTGATGCAGTTGGAGATGGGACTGGCTCTGCAAGGTCTCCTCTTTTAGGTGTGGCTGGAGGAGCCTCTCATGCCCAAACCCTAGGTCCTGTCTGTGAGGGAGAGGTGAGGTGAGGTTTTAGGCATTGACCCTGGTCCCAGAGATCAGAGGTGTGTTTTCACAATATATTTAATCTCACTCTTTTTAGACATTAACAATAATTATCGTTATTTCAGGTATGTGTATAATAGGCTATGTTCACATATCTTCCCTGGATATAATGTTTTTCATTAGAAGACAAAGTAATACTTAGTGTGAAAACATTATTGTAGACATTAGAAATACTCGGGGAACTGAGATAGACTTTTTATTTTAGTGGAGAGATGGCAACTGAGAGTTCCAAAGAGATGGAGCAAAATCCATCAAAGTTCATCAGGAATATGAATAACAAACACAAACCAGAAGGTGAGAGTTATAGCAACAGATGGACTTTTCTGGGGAATTGCAAGAAAGTGTCTTCACAAAAGGAAAGCTTGCTGAGTGAAGGAGTTTTTCACTATGGAGAATGAATGTGTCCTGGGAGATCAAAATGGAAGCCACATACTAACCAGGAAGAAAAACAAGACAAGACAGAGATATGGAGAACACTGGTGTTTATGGGAAAATTATGAATTTTAAGTCAGCTCTGTTACAAATAAGTTTTCCTATCAAAAAAGAGCAAGTAAAAAATGAAAAAAGTGATGAGCACATTTGGTTCCAACCTAAGGGTCTGGGAAGTGTGACCACTTAAGAGCGTAAATGGATACTTTGTGGCCCAACCTGAGGACCAAAAGTGTTGAAACAAGTTTCTTTCAAAATTTAGACACCTTTTTTACTTTGTTTACCCAGTGTCTGCCCTTCATTCTGTTTTTTTCCTACTACTTAGTGCTATAACCCTGCAGAGATCCAGCCCTTCCTCTTTTCTATTCCACATGGTTCATATAGAAAGGATGTGTCTTATTTAGTGTTTTACCCTTGTGTGTATATGAACTAAGACAGTCAAGTACAGTTATTCTATCTAACTGAGCAGAGAATAAATAAGCTGATTGAGACACCTGTAAAAGTCTAAAGTCTTTCCATTGATAGTCTGCAGAAGGTACCCCTGAACAGAGCCCAATATGAAAACAGAGTAATGACTGACTTTACCATGTTGAGATTCAAAAGTCTGCCTTTACAGCCATTTTGAGTTGGTTGTACATGGTGTCAACCTTTATAAAAGCCACTAAAAACACATCTACCTTTTAATAATTATGTATATTCTACATGGGTTATCATCTCCTTTACAAAAGAGGAGCAAATGGGAAGAAAGAGAGGCACAAAAGTTATTATAAGCACATTACTAAGAATTTTTGATTAGGACCAAAAGAGACTTTGTTCTGAGATCGCAGAAGGAAAATCTAAAATGTATGTTTGTTTCTCTTTAATTCAAGTTCCTAGATAGGATCTTAGCTATAGCTTTTGTTACAGATGAATATTCACAATATGAAATCTATGTAGATAATTTCTGAGAGTTATTGAAAAGGTACAAAAAATATGACAGATTGTGCCATAGGTTTCTAGAAAAGAATATTGAGAAGATAGGAGAGAAATCTTTTAAACTCACATAATGGAATTACCTCAGAAAACAGTAATATGAAATGGAGATTTATGTAATAAAGCAAATTATTTACAGTAATAGACACTGGTTCTAGATATAACATATTAGTTTACATTTTCTATATTACAAAATAATCTGACTAAAATTTTGAAAGCATGCTTGCTAAGATCCTCACTGATATTTACTCCAATTTTTAATTTATGTAACAGTTTTATATGACTCTTTTTCCTACATTATAACTAACTACCATTTAGGTAAAATGATTAACTTATATTTTTAAGTAAAATATTTGCTTATTTTTTTTATACCTTTAAGCTATATCACAATCAACATCTTCATTGTTGTAAAATAGTCTAGTCTTTCCTAAACTAATATCCTACCCTTCCCTGTGCTGCTGAATTTATGGAGCTACTTTTCATACAGAAAAGAAAGGAAGAAAGAAAGTAAAATAAAAACAACAAAATCCAGATACAGAGTGACTATTTATCATCCTTGTTGCAACATTTGTAAGAGCGAAAATATTTGTACCATTTATTCACTAAGACACAGGAACTACTGGGACCATCATAGGGCACAGTGAACACCCATTATTTGAGAAATTAGTGGATCAGCTGTGTGTTGTTTACTCATTTAATTGTTGGTCTCATGCACTAAAACTGCCTGTCTACACAGCACAGCTGGATCCCTCTAGACTGTCATCTCCAAGCTGCACAAGTCTTTGTGTTCAGCAGCTCCTCAGGCTAGCTGATAAAGAATAGAAATATGTGTCTTTGTTGACTTCTGTTACATTTCTATATCTTCCTATGTTTTGTGAAATGTAACAAGTGCTTGTATATGAATAAAGGAATGATTGAATAAAAACTGTCATTAAAATGGTTAAAATTTATAAATCATGCTAGTATCTTCATCACTTTAACTCTGGGACAAAAACTATTACTAAAGACACAAGAAAAGTTACCAACAGAAATTCAGTCAAATAAAAGTTGAACAGTTTAAAGGAGATTCATGATTCTATTGATAGTGTAAAATCAGCCACTTCAGCTGCAATTTAACATTGTCTTCATTCTGAGAATATAAATATAACCAAATCTGCCAGCCACAGAAGAAGAGTGAAAGGATGAAAAATACACTATTTCCAACGTGTTATTACTAGACAGCGGTGAGGTTTTCAAGAGAAATATTCTTCAGCTAAGTGCTTCCTTTTATAAGTGTTCTTGATCATGGTGCTTGTTACAGCAACTGGAAAAAAACTAATACACTAAGAACCCTATGACTTCTGACAGCAAAAACTAGTAAAACGTAAGTATTTGTTGATTTATTCTTCTTTGTTAGTGGTGATTTGCTATAAGAACCTCCTTAAATGAATAAATTCCCATGATAATGATAGAGGGCCTCAGACAGGTAGCCACTGCCCCCAGAAATGTTACATTTCTATTTTAAAAGAAACACTACATATTTGAGTTAATAAAGTACCACAAAAAGCAGAAATGTATCATACAAAATCCTTGAGCCTGAAGAGACCCAGTCCAAAATAAATGATTTTCTGTCTGGTAAAGGCCAGTCTCTCTTGAGGTGGGTCCTGGAATACTCACATTCCTGAAGAAGAGTAATTAGAGAAAAAAAAAACCACCCCACAACCCCAGCTTAAATTTGGACTTTGTTCTGTAGATTCCAAATTGGGAAAAATACTGTGACACTGTTTATTAAGTTTTAATTTGTATATTCTTGAAAGAGAATAATATTTAAGCCAAAGCAAAAGAAGAAAATATATTAGAAATACGAAAATGTGCAAGTTAAATTGTTTACTTGAAAAATGTTAAAAAATGGAACTTTTGCATGGGGTAGGATAGGGAGATGTCATGTTGGAAAGGCTAATTTTTATCTTTCTCTAAAGGAGAAGCCACAATGTCAACACTGCATATAGGTAAACAGACTGTAAGATGTAGAAAACAGGCATGCAGAGGACATACAATTTGGGGAGGAAATACTGTTACTTGGAAGTGCTTCCCTTTCTCTAGTGAAACATTAGCTTAGAGGAACAGGCTGCCTTGGCTGCCTGGCTATTATCTCAGCTCTTGCAGTGCACCATGGGAAAGCAGTGGTTTGACACATTGCAGGTATGGAAACCATGGATCTTGGTCTTTTAGAACTGCTTATATAAGGGGATATGGATTCCCCAACAAGGGAAGCTTGGTCTTCACTGCTACTGGTCAGCATCCACAACTTGTGTTGGCCCTAAGCATTTCTGACACACCTGAGTGGGCATTCTACCTATGACCAGCCAAGAGGATCAGGAAAGCCTGGTCCCATTGCCTCTTCACAATACCAAGCAATGCCTCAGACACCAAATGTGGGTAAAATGGAGACAATAAAATGCCCTGCCTGGCAGTAAAAGAACAGTACTCTCCCCAGCTCTGCCAGGATGAGGTCACAGTAGACAAAAGTATAAATAATTCAAGAAATCTTGTCTCATAATATTTAAATTGTTCAGGAATCATGTAAACTATATTGTTAAAGGAGAAAATTATAAATAAAGCAAAGAGTAATAGATGGCAATAATGAGATAGAGGACTGAAGGGTGAGTAAACAAACGTTTACTTTTAACACAGACCATTTATTTGAGACTATCATCATGCAGCTCCCTGTGCACAGTGCTGGGAAATGTTACGTACCAAAATAAGTGAGGCAAAGAAAGGTATCTGACATAAAGAAGACAGAAAAATAATTCTTGGAGATAGACATGGACAGGAAATAACACTAATGATAATAACAGGTTGTATCAAATTTTATATAACACTGAATTTTATATGGTGACAGATTTGTGCTATAAGAATAAAAATGTAATCATAAGCCACACAAAATTTTGCAAGTGTTCTGGAGAGAAATAAAACAGTTATGTATGTTATAGGAACAATCAGTACAAGGCATTTGAGACACAGTAAAGACAATGTAGATATCAACAAATATCCAGACATGGCTTAAGAAACAGAAATGAGGGGGCTGGAGAGATGGCTCAGCGGTTAAGAACACCGTCTGCTCTTCCAGAGTACCTGGGTTCGATTCCCAGCACCCACATGGCAGCTAACAACTGTCTGTAGTTCCAGTTCCAGGCAAATAAATAAATAAATAAAGTTAAAAAAAAAAAAAGAAACAGAGATGAAACTCAAAACTACATCCAAAGGTCCTGAATCCTCCACCTTTTTGGTATTCACTCCACAGGTTGATGTTTCTTCTAAGCCAGTTGTAAAGTAACCACTCTCTGAAAACAACTGTATAGTTTATGTATCTTAAAGAAATCGCACAAGGTACATCAGAGGTTTTTAAGTAGAGTGTGATAAACAGATAGTTTTAAAATAAAGAACAAACAGAAATGAATAGACATGAGAAGCCAGGGAATACAGAGAAGGCAATGAGACTCAAAGATATGGATGAGACCAACGTGTTCTGTGTATGTGAGAAAACACATTCACCAATCACAGCATGAAGAACCCTGGATGCTTTGCTAGACTCTATGTTGGAGCAGGGCCTTCAGTGGAAGCTTTTACAAGTTCATTTACATTATTGAAGAAGGTCAGAAAAGAATATAAAGTTAGAACTATAAAATGCCAGGGGAGATTCAAATGTCCAGAACTGAGAAAATAACAGTTATGGAATATTAATTTAAGACATGTTACTTTTGTTCATGTTCCATTTGTTGAACTCAATGAAGCTTTGTATGTTGTCTGTCTAAAACATCTGAGGGTCTAATAAAGCTGAATGACTAATAGCTAGCCAGGAGAAAGGAATAGGTGGAGCTGCAGATAGAATAAATAGAAGGGGAAAACTGGGAAAGGAAGAAGAGAAAGAAAGATCAAGAAATGAAAAGAAAAAGGGACATTAGGGGCCAGCCACCCAGTTACACAGCAGTCCACAAAAAAAGTAAAAATAAGATTATAAAAGTAAGAAAATGAAAACAGCACAGAAGCAAAACGTAGTTTTTGCTTCTTAAAGTTAAGAAAAACTAGCAAGAAACAAGCAAGCTAAATCCTGGCATTTATAATGTTATTATAATTATATGTTTTACTTGGAGACTCAATTGCAGGCCCCCCAAAAAAGAGCAACAACAATACACTTAATATTTAGACCCATTTGCTTCCAATATTTGCTCCTGTGCAGAAGTGACTTTTTTCCCAAATTCAATCAGACATCCAGAGATAAAAATTAAATCATTAAAGTAGAATGTGCCTTTGAACTATCTTCGAAATATGACCATCTGTCTGTCTGTCTGTCTGTCTGTCTGTCTATCTTTCTTGTGACAGACTCTCAATACATAGTTTTTCCTTTACTGGAACTTACTATTTAGAGCAGAGTAGCCTCTCACTCAAGCCTCACATTGAACTTAATTTCTTTAATTTTTGTACCTATCAAGCCTAGAAATAAATATCTAAACATGCTACCAAAATTCCTTCAAATAATTTCATAACTTAGTGAGCAGTATTAGATAATTTATACTATTTTTTCTCATATTTAACACTTTTCTGATATATTTTAAGGGTGGCACTTCACTTCCTTTAGCAATACTATCTGTACTTGTTATAAATAAATAAATAAATAGATGCATTAAATATAATGTCTGCAATAATAACAATATATTGTGTTTATAAAGAGCAGTGTAGAAAGTTTTTCTCACTGTTGGTTAACACACAAAAATTTGCTTATTTTTAATGTGTGTGTGTATATGTGCTTTATCTGGGTTTGTGTCTTCATGTGTTAAGATGTTCTCAGAGGTCAGAAGAAGTTGGATGTCTTGAATTACAGGTGTTTCTGAGCTACCTGTTGTGGCTGTTGGGAACCAAACCCTGTCCTCTGCAAGAACACCAAGAGCTCTTGAATAATGAGCTTTTTATTTGACCATAGACATTAAGGTTTTATTTAAATTTTTTTTAAATCACAATATGATGACACTTAAAATATTTCTTTCAAGCAAAACTTTTTTAAGGACCACATATGGGGAGATCAAAGGATATGTAAAGGACATGGGTTTTATTTCACTTTGTGTCTATACTGAAATTCGTGAGCCTCTTCCTTTGGACTTCCATGGGTTTACCATGTAATATCCATCATTATCTGAGAATCCTTGAATATTCTAAAATCAATAGATTTTAAATTACTATTGAACAAATTTTTTCTCCTCTCCTGTACTTTTTATCCTCTTCCCTCCTCTGTATTACACATGTATTCGACAACTGAATTTCATAACCAGTCTTCATTTTCTTAGTGTTTTTGATTCAGAAACAAGCTTCTAAATTACATTATAAACAATATTGTAGCAAATTCTATTAACTAACTATAGAATACTAGTTTGAGTGAGTTATGAAGAACACAGGCTTTGAGTCAGCCTTTGAAGAAGTACATTGAATGTGGCAAATAAGAGAAGGCGGCAGAGTATGTGTGTGCATGTGCTCAGATCTCTCTCATATTACAATGCTACCTAGATCCTATCATTGGATCTCAACCATTAAGACATCATCAAATCCCAAATGCCTACTGAAACTTTAACTCTGAGTTTGTTTTAACTGTTAACTTAGCACAACCAAGAATCACTTGGAATTAAGTATTAATAAGGAAGTATCTAGATCAATATGGGCTGTGTCCATGTCTCTGGCAGACTGTCTTGACTTTTCATTTACACATTCTGTACAAATGTGAGAGGCACTGCCTCATAGTCAGGGCACTAAACTACATAAGGAAAAAGAAAGCTGACTAATCAAAAGCAGAAAGTAAACTCTCTGGCTTTGAAACTCCATTCTCATCCAGATCAGAGTCAAAGAAGGCCCTAGACCTTTGTCTGGCTAGGCCTCGTCTCTATGGCGAACTGCATCATCAGACAAGGACTGAGGGCTTTGAAACTCTGTCCCCATCCAGAGCAGAGTCAAAGATTGAAAAGACCCCTTGCTCAGAGTAGAGAGAAGACATACAAGCCCTCCAGTCACAACTGACTGGGAGCTGAATAATTGTGAACCACTGAAGCCATGGGCAGATACCACTGAAAAAATACATATGGCAATATAAAGAACAACAAGGCAACACCAGAAGAAACTGATGGTTCTACAACTGGAAGACCTGAACAGAGTAATGAAGAAGAGTCAGAAGGAAACAACATCAAAAACACCTTTATGAAGATTATTAAAACCCTCAAAGAGGGAATAAAAAATTCCCTTAAAGAAATAGAAGAAAATACAAAGAAAAAACTGGAAGAGATGAACAAACCCTTGAAAAAAAACCAAGAAAAGGAAAACCAAAAGATAAAATAAACATTCCAGGAGCTAAAAAGTGAAATAGAAGCAATAAAAAGGGCACAAAATGAGGCAAAAGTGGAAATAGAAATCTTGAAGAAAAGAGCTGGAACTACAGACACAAGCATAACCAACAAAATCCAAGAGATGGAAGAGAGAATCTCTAGAGTTGAAGACACAATAGCGGAAATAGATACATCAGTTAAAGAAAACACTAAAACCAAAAAAGGCATAACACAAAACATTAAGGAAATTTGAGACACCAGGGAAAGATCTAACCTGAGAATCATAAGAATAGAGGAGAAGAATTTTAGTTCAAAGGCAAAGATAATGAATTCAATAAAATCATAGATGAAAACTTTCCCAACTTAAAGAAGGAAAGCCTTTAGATACAAGATACAAGAAGCTTACAGGACATCAAATATATTTGACACCCCCACTCAAAAAAGTCCACTTACAACATAATAATCAAGCCACAAAACATACAGAACAAAAAAAAATTAAGAGCTACAAAAGAAAAGGGCCAACTTATTTATAAAGGCAGACCCATCAGAATGACACCTGACTACTCATTGGAAACAATGAAAGCAAGAAGGGCTTGGTCAGAAGTTATACAGACACTGAAAGAGCAAGGTTGCCAATCTAGATTACTATACCCTGCAAAATTATCAATCACCATAGATGTAGTAAACAAGATATTTCATGACAAAGTCAGATTTAAACAATACCCACCAACAAATACAGCCCTTCAGAAAGCATTAGAGGAAAAACTCCATTCTAATGATCCCAAATACACCTATGAAACCACAAACAATCAATAACACCACAGAAGAAAAGCCCAGAGAAAGGAAATACATACAGCCCACCACCTACAATAACAGAAAATATCAATCAGTGGTCATTAATATCCCTTAATATCAATGGAATCAGTTCCTATGAAAAAACACACCCTAACCCAATGGATATAAAAACAGAAACCACTCTTCTGCTGCACACAAGAAACATACCTTAACTTTAAAGATAGACACAGGCTCAAAGCAAAGGATTGGGAAAAGATTTTAAAATCAAATGGCCTAAGAAACAAGGTGGGGTTGCCATCCTAATATCAAAAAAAAAGTAGACTTCAAACTAAACTCAATTAAGAGAGACCATGATGGTCATTACATATTCATCTCAGGAAAAAATTGATCAAGATCAGATTTCAATCTGGAATATTTATGCCCCTAAAGCAATTGCAACTATTTATGTAAAGAAACAATATTAAAGATCAAATCCCACATCATTTCTCATACCCTAATAGTGGGAGACTTTAATATACCGTTTTCACCCTTGAATAGATCAACCAGACAGAGACTCAACAGAGAAATAAGGACTCTAACAAATGTTATGGTGCAAAAGAATTTAATAAATATTTACAGAAGCTTCTACCCAAATGAAAAGAAATATATATATATTTCTCAGCAGCACATGGAACTTTATCAAAAATTTATCACACAATTGATCTTAAAGAAAACATCAATAGATGTAAAAAGAGGAAATAGTCCCTTTTTAAATATCAGAACACCAGGGCATAAAGTTGGAGTTCATCAACATCAAAAATCACAGAAAGCCTAATATCTCATGGAAATTAAACTCCACTCAACTTAACCAACTCTGGGTCAAGGAAGAAATTAAGAAAGAAATCAAAATCTTTCTAGAATTTAAAAAAAAAATGAATCCACAATGTACCCAAACTTTTGGAGCACAATGAAGGCAGTCTTGGGAGGAAAATTCATAGCACTAGATGTGTATATGAAAAACCTAGAAAAATCCCACTCTAGAGAATTATCTTCAAAGCTGAAAGTCTTAGAACAATTAGAAGCAAACTCACCTAGAAGGAGTAGATGGCAGAAAATAATCAAACTTAGAGTCGAAATCAATACAATTAAAACAAAAAGAACAATACAAAGAATCAATGAATCTAAGAGTTGGTTCTTTGAGAAAGTCAAGAAGATAGATAAGCCCTTAGCCAAACTAATGAAAAAGCAGAGAATTATCAGGTCATACTTTGAAAATCTATGTTGCACAAAAATGGAAAACCTAGAAGAAATGGACAGCTTTTTGGACAGGTACCATTTACCAAAATTAAATCAACATCAGAATAATACATAAACAGACCATAATCAGTAAAGGAAATTAAAGCTGTCATTAAAAGCCTCCCAAATTAAAAAAAAAAAGCCCAGGTCCAGATGGTTTCAGTTCAGAGTTCTACAACATATTCAAAGATGAGCTATTACCAGCCACACTGAACCTGATGGAAAAGAAAGTGGGAAATACCCTCCAACACATTGGCACAGGTGACTTTTTCCTAATTATAACAGCAATAGAACAGACACTAAGAACAACAATCAATAAGTGGGACCCCTTGAAACAGAGAAGCTTCTTTAAAGCCAATGACACACTCAATAAGACAACCTACAGAATGGGAAAAGATTTGGACCAACCCTACATGCTACGGAGGACTGATCTCTAAAATATATAAAGAACTCAAGAAACTAGAGCTCCAAACTTTGAATAACACAATCAAAAAATGGGGCTCAGAACTGAAAAGGGAATTCTCAGAAGAATTATGAATGGCTAAAAGGCACTTGAAAAAATGCTCAACATTTTTAGTCATCAGAGAATTGCAAATCATAACAGCTTTGAGATAACACCTTACACCTGTCAGATTGGCTAAGATAAAAGACAGATGGTCCCCTATGCTGGAGAGGTTGGAGAACAAGAGGAATACTCCTCCATTGTTGGTGGGAGTGTAAGCTGGTTCAGTCACTCTGAAATGCAATACGGTGATTTCTCAGAAAACTGGGAATCAATCTCCCCAAGGATGCAACAATACCATTTCTGGGCATTTACTCTAAAGATGCACATTCACATCCCAAAGACATTAGCTCAACTATGTTCACAGCAACATTATTCATAATAGTAAGAACCTGGGAACAACCTAGATGCTCCTCAACTGAAGAATGGATTAACAAACTATGGTACATTTACACAATGGAGTACTACTCAACAGTGAGAAAAAATGATATCCTAAAATTTGCAGACAATTGGATGGATTTGGATAATATCCTCCTGAGCGAGGTCCTACAAACTCAGAATGATTAACAGGGAATGTACTCACTCATTGGTGGACTTTACACAATAAAAGCTAATCATGTCCAAACTGCAAACAACAACCACTGAATAGCTTGGGTTCTGAAACACCTTTGGACTGGCATGTTGGAGCCCATTCCCTCCAGAGAAACACCTGACTCAATCTATATGTGGGGGTGAGGACAGCAGATCTGCCCGGAATAGATGTTGAACTAAGCCACCTTAGTACCTTGGGACCTCCTGCCCGTGCTGGGGAGGAGATAAAAGTGAATGATGGAGACAACTGTGAAAGGCAGGAGCAGATAGGGTGCCTGAACAATGGGATACATGGATAAAAAGATATGACTTTTTTTTAAAAATAAAAATTAAAAACAGAAACAAAAAATAATAAAAAATTAAACTTAATGAATAATCAACTAACAATATTAGTACTGTAAAAATTTTTAAAAATATACATAAAAAATGTATTCAATGACTTTCCTAGGTCAACAAAAATAAATAAGACAATTTTATTGATGATAGGGAAGGTAGAGATATTTTCACTGGCTGTTGGCAGAACAAATCATAAAGTTCCTAGAAGGCTGTTAAGTAGGACTGGAAAGCTTCAGAACTGTATATTTCTCATTCGGCTAGGAATTCCAGTCTGGAAAAAAATATCTCAAAGAAAATAATCAAATAAGAAAGAATTAGATGACAGCAACATGTTCACGTCCTTGGTGTAGACCAGTGGTTCTCAACCTTCCTAATCCTGAGACGCTTCAATACAGCTTCTCATGTTGTGTTGATGCCCAACTATAAAATTATTTTTATTGCTCCTTTATAAGTGTAATTTTGCAACTGCTATGAATTGTAATATAAATGTCTGTGTTTTCTGATGGTCTTAGGTGACCCCTGTGAAAAGTCCATTCAACCCCAAATGGTCAAGATGCATATGTTGAAAACATCTGGTATAGACAGTAATGGAAATTCAGTAATAACTCAGCTCTAATAGAAAGGGAAAACAGTTAAACAAGGCATGGCCTGCAAAGACATACAATATCAAGTAAGTCTGGAGTGTTATCCACATGGATAAATATATGAGTCAGAAAAATGTGTATGAAAATAAAGAAAATCTCTAAAATAATATAGACCCTTAAAAAGCTAAAAGAAAGAAAGCAAAGTCTCAGCAAGGATCTATTTCTTTCTCTCTTCTCATGAATGTGGATGTGATGTGACTAATTTGAGCTTCTGCCCTGTTCCAACATGTTCCCCAAATGCTGGACTGAAGCCTGGGATTCCTCATTCACTTGCTTCTTCTTAGAGTATTTCTTCATAGTGACAGATATATACTAGAAAAAAAACTCAAAAACCGTGGAGTGTATAGCTCTACCAATGGAAGTCTTAGTATGTGTTTTAACTTAAAAGTAAGGAGACCTTAAACCCATATCTTTCTCAAATTTGTTTGGTGTTTTTAATAGTTACTATTCTTACAGGATTGAGTCACTATCTCAATTTGTTTTTTATTTGATTTTTGTAAATATTAATGATGTTGAATTCTTCACATTCTATTGTCATCTATTTACCTCTATTTACTCTATCCTTTTTAATTGTTACATACAGATCTTGAAAATTAGAATTTACTTATTAAATTTAACACATGTGCCTTACATATATTGGCCACGTTCACTTTGTCTGTCACTCTCTCTTAGCCTCTATGTCTTTAGAGAAATAATAGTTAAGATCAATTGTCAAGGTAAAACAGATTAGTTATGTTTCTCTTGTGTACCTGCTAAAATTATTTGTATAATCTGAATATGAGCCTCCTGTCAGATAAATAATTGGAAAATGTTTCCTCCCATTGTATATGTTTTCTTGTCACCCTGATGAGGCTTTCTTATGCTACATGAGCTTCAGTACAACTTAATGGCAGCTGAAAAAAATGTCAGCTTTTGTTGCCTAAGCTAAGTGTTTTGGAGCTTATATCTAAAATATCCTAGACTTACTAGGAATGTCTGTCAAAATTGTATAGAAGTTTTTTTAGCCCTTATTTCAAAAATCATGTGTAAGTATTTACAAAGTGTTTTACAGGTTGTAGTAATTTTTTTCTTTTCTTAAGTAAATCCTTTCTCTATCTATCTATCTGTCTATCTATCTATCTATCTATCTATCTATGTATCTAAATAACATTTATTTGAGAAAAGGTTTTTCTACAGAGCCATGGCTTTCCTGGCCTCTCTTTGTAGCCTAAGTTTGCCACAAACTCAGAGATGTACTTGTCTCTTCTCCCCGACTGCTGAGATTAAAGGAGTATGCCACTACACTCATTTTTTCACAATCTACAAGAAGTGGGACTCAAAGTATTTGCCACTTTTGCATGTGGAATCACAAATTTCCAAAACTATTCTGAAAAAAAAAAGACATTCAAAAGTGTATGTCTTTGTACCTTTGTTAAAAACAAGTTGGAAGTTTTTGCAAGGCTTCACTTCCAAACTTTTCATTATGTTTCACTGATCTGTTTTCATTTGTGTCTCTTTTTCCTTTGTAATGTCAATACTGTACTGTTGATTAATTTCTTGTAATAGTAAAAAATATTATACTGCTAATTGCAATCAGAGCACTGTGCAACACTGACTTTATGACATTTATGCAATATATGTAATGGCTAATCATTTAATAAATGGAAATTGTAGAAGAATTTACAAAAATGGTTTTTTAAAGTGTCTGTGCACATTAACCATGGTGAGTTGATACTGATTATTTTAATGTAGTTGACCTATATCGTCAAGTAGGTTCTTGACCAAAAGTCAAAGGTTCTTGACTTTCAAAAATGGTTTCTACTACAATGTACAAAATAATTCTCAGCAATATGCATAGCTAAGTGCTCATTTCAGTTTCATCTTTGCAGTTGATATCAGGGTAAAAGCCTATCACAGTATGAGTATTGTAGAGTATAGTATAAGATATGGCAGGAACAATCTGCATACATTCTACAGAAGGTCTGCTCTATGACTAGTGACATTACATAAACTTTTATTTTTATTGTCTCAGATGCCCTACAGATGTGATGATAGTGCATATTTCTCTAGCTGTATTGAAAATCAATTGAGAAAAGTAATTAATTGTATACTTCAAGAATATTGGATAGAATGTTTGAAGACAATAGTCTCAGCATTAGTGACAAAGTTGTTAGCTTTCTTTTGTTCTGTCTCATCTCTGTCAATAGCATGGACCACTTATTTCATGTTTCTCTGTGTGAAAATCACTGTTTTATAATAATAAACACTGTTTTAGAAAGTTCAGATTCTAAGTACCAGATTCTCTATATACAATTTGAAAGAGTGGGACAGTTCTTTCCATACAAAAAATGTACAAAGTATAGCTGGTTGTACTTTGAACACAATTAGAATATAACACAAAGTGTTTTCTATGCTTATATAATGCTACAGAAGCTCCTAAATATTGTTAGGTTAGTAGAACAATTTTAATTTTTATTCACACAGAATCCAATGTTAGCCTCTGAGACATAAAAGGTTTTCCATAAAGGCTGTCCTCATGGGTGCAATTTTTCTATTTTTTATAGTTTCTTTTTCACATAGATCAAGGAGCAGGGAAGAGTCTGGGAGACCAAGCTCGGGATGGTTTCAAGAGAAAAGCAGACTGAATCTCAGCACTCTCTGTGCTCTTTAGGACCTGTATGAATTTGGTCTCCTAAATTAGGTTTTTCAAATGAGTTTTATCTGGAAAGTCTGTACAATTGATTTCTGACTATCAAACTGTAAGCATGTGACTAAGGACAGTAAATAAGCACTTCTCTAACACTAGCATCTCCCCTTAGTTTTAATATATTTGATATATTGTAGAGACTGCTTATATGCACATCTGTGTTTATAAAACTCTCCAAACATACATATAGGATTACAACTTTCTGAATATATTACAAACTAGAATTTCTCTGCAGTTATTCAACAGCTTTTTAGTTGGAGCTGTTAAATTGAAAGTGCATGAAGAAGATGGAAATAAATTCAAGGCAGGTAATTCAAATGCAAAATAGCCACTTGTGGTCGAAATGAACAATTTTTATAGACTGGCTAACACAATATGCCATCACAGGGAAAGGCTGTGAGGTAGAGAATGGAACTTTCTAGACTTCTGAGGAACCTGGTAGACCCACCCTTGGTGGAGAGGTGGATTTCCAGAAGCCAAATAGTTATGCTGCTCACTGGGATATTTGCAATGAGATAATTGCAGCTTCCTTGTGGTACCCAAATCATAAGTAAGAAGCTTTCATGTGTATCTAATATATTCAAGCTTCATAAAAAATACACTTCAGGCTCACATGCTTTAATGACTTTTTTATTCATCCTGGGTCACTGGTGAGCCAAATTCTGAGTGCATACTTGAAGAACAGAATAAAGTCAATGAGTTCTTGTTCTTCATGAATAATCTCATTAATCCCAGGTCAGTCCTTTAACAGAAGTAAACTTCTAACTGCTCTTAAGTTGATTGCAGTCAAGTTGCTTCTGCATTCTTCATGATGGAAGCTTTGCATGAGCACAGCTATGGACTGCACATTTTCAAAAAAGCATGCATAGAAAGTCAATTACATATGATATGATCCTATGATTCAAGTGATATGAACATTTGGATCTAAGCCTGATGTCTGCAGTCAATGGCAAAATCTGCTTTTCTATGGAGATTTCAGACCAATAACATACAGGGATAAAGCATTATGTGGTGTTGAAATTTTTTAAAGATGAATAGTACAAAACAAGCTTTCTCACCTTGTAACCTGGAAACTTGACTTAATCCTGTTACAGCTTAGTCCACTAATCTGTAAAATACAATTGCATAGATACAAAGTGATGGATTGACTGTGATACTTAATAATGATGACATTCTAAATATTATTGAACTTGTACCAAAACTGATGTATCAGTTGTTTTGAGTGAGCATAGTATACCATGAATCATCAAGTATGTCTAAAGATGAAGTTACTCAAGTGTGTTTCTTAAACTCATAATTATTATAGCTAAAACAGAATTTCAGTAGCAGATTAATCTATATTGATATGAAAAATTTAATTGTCATAATTATCGATGTGTTTATATATAACTCACTTATTTTAATGCATGCTTTATATTGGAGACTTTATTTACTGGGAGCAAAACAAATGACAGCAAACCAGACAGCAATATTTTTGGTTGAGTAATTGAATATATCTCAGTGTTAAATCATATATCTGGATATGAAAGGTTCTTAAAAATTATACTATGCACAGTGCCAAATCCCCTATTCTAATGCAAGGGTTTTTAATGGTCTGAGAGTTTATTTTATTTAAGTGAATCTGTCTGGAGTGGATGCTAAACTAAGTCACCTTGGGACCTTGGGACCTCCTGCCCTTGCTGGGGAGGAGATAAAGAGATGGGGAGAAGAGAGAGTGACTGGAAAAGGCAGGAGGGGTAAGGAAGTTTGAACAAGGAGATGCATGGATAAAATATGAGACTTTATTCATAATAAAGAAAAATAAAACAAAAAAAGAAAATAAAATATCATTACAGTAACTTCCATAAAATACTTGGTAATTTTTTAACTAATTAAAAACATTCTAACATATTTCATTGGATATTTTCATTGGTAGCTGGATTATTTAGAGATTTGATCCATATCTAATTCCACCCAGACTAGATTAAGTTGTTGATTCTAGTTAGAAAAAAGAAAGCTAGAGGAGATATTTCAAACAAATTTTTCTGCTACCTAAGACATTAGAGAAGCACATAATAAGGTTTCTAAGCAGACTCTTTAATTTGTTTAGGCATTACTTTTAAATTAATATCTTTGAGACATCAGAAAACTTTCTTATGATAATACAGTAAATTATTGTCTCAATTATTAAGTATGTTAATTCTAGGAACTACTATACATATGTGAGAAAATGTGCATTTTATAATTTTATTTATAATTTTATTATTGTATAATAATTTTAATTGATGTTTCATAGATTCTTTTTTATTATGAATAAATTCATATTTTTTATCCATCAAGTCTCCAGGTTCTTCAGTTGCTCAGATTTTCTACTGTCTTAATAGTAGAAATGTATGTTCCAGTCCTCTTGTTAACAAAGAAATGATTGACTGGCAGCTCTCACATTTCCCCTGAAAGAAAACACTGTAATGCATCACGCTTTCCTTCTAATGATGCTTCTGTGTCTTGTACAACTCCTGTTTGGTTTATTTATTATTAAAATATTAAAATGAGCACAGTTGTGTCAAGAGAACTTCACATCCACAGCTATTGACAGAGAATCTGAGATTCAAACTGATCATGACCTTGATCCTGGAACTGAGAAATAGAGATTCAGTTCCTCATATAATTAGTTAAATACTCAGTTATCTCATTACAATCACCCTGGAAGTATCATAAAAAACAATTGTGGGATGATATTGAAGAAATGTGCCTTAAATGTGTTCTTAAAGCTGTAAATTAAGCAACAAAATAACATTCATATATAATTATGCTTCAAAATTCACCAATCTGCTCTTAGATACCCAAATGTTTTATGTCTTAATAACAATTAATGAAGTCTTCATTAAGCTGTCAGGGGAAGTGTGGGTCCTTATCCTCTAATGATGTTAGGATTATAAAACAAAAATGCAAACGTATTGGGTTGAGGGATAAAGATCCCCTCTTATGAGATTTGAGATATAATATTCAGGAAAAGATAACATTCAGGAAAGTAAACATAATAACCGAGTACACTAGGACTTGTAAATTTAAAGCTCTCTTTTGATAGGTAGTCTATCAGTGCTTAATATCCTAAATTCCTCATCTAGCTTTGATGTGAAAATTTTTGTCCATTCTTATTATACCTTGTTTCTTGGTAGGCCACATTCAGTGGATATAGCCTATGTCCTGATCTTCTTTCTTTTTTTTAAAGGGAATAAAGGAGAAGTTGGTCTGGAAAAAAGGAGTGGCTTGAGGAGGGACTGGAGGAGTAGAGGGAGGAAAACTGAGGTCTATGAGAAAATAATAAAAGTTAAGAAATGTCTCTCTGGAATATAGCTGAATAAAGAAAAAAATCTTAGAACATACTAGTGAACTGAGATATCATAATTTATTTAATAAATTAAATAGATGATATTAAGATTGTAAAACAATTTATAAATACATTGATGGTGTTTTCATGACTACCTGCCTGTGGATGACCAAGGTCAGACTGGTTTGAGCTGTCAGTCATGATAGCCTTGGCTTAGTTCAAAATAACAGGTAAAAATTTTCCCAGGGTAATTACTTCAGCTCCCAGTCTCTACCCAGGAAAGAAAACAGTTTAACCACACATTAAGTGACCATGGAATCTAGAGATGTCCAAGAGAGGTCAATGTCCAGCCTACTTAGAGTGCTAATAGCCAAGCAGGTGCTTTTACTCTGGAATTCAGTGAGGATGAACATAACAGCTTTGGTCAACTCCAACTCTGAGTTCAATGTGAGTGAATGAACAAAACTTCGCAGAAACTTCCCTTTCCTTGGCTGAAGACCATCAAATTATCCAAGTCTTATAAAAGCTACCAATGTGCTAGTTGTCCCAGTCTTGCTTTTCTGGGGATAATGAAGCTTATATGTACTATACAGCAGACTGTAAGCAATACTAAAGATAAAAACAATGAATGCCTATTATGTTTGTAAAGCATGGGGTGTCTGTGAGGACCAATACTGGAAGCTATTTCTCCTGGCACACCAATACTAGCTACAAAAAGTCACAGAAAAGCAAAAGTTAAAAAGTTTTTAAAGAAAAAAACACATAAAACCAATCTTTTAAAGTTGATTAAGTAATTAAAAATAAACCAAATGGCCCTGACATGATATCAGCAATAACTGAAGACAAGATATCAGTGACATCACTCAGTCTCAGAGCTGGCTCTTAATACCCTCTTTTCAAGACCGACTTTGCCAGTTCTTCTATACACACAGATTCAGATTTTAGGTCCTTAACTCATTTTTAGTGTAGGTTACAGTGAGAGTTTTGATGTCTTCATTTATGGATCTAGAAAGTTTGATGCAGAGAGATAGTTTTTTGACTCTTCATTTTCATTTAACTTTTTTTTAATGTTCTCAACAGTTTTAAAATTATAGCATTTCATGGTTATCTCTTTCCTTAAAACAGGTCTCTTTTAAGCTATCTGTAGCTTAGTGGTAGTATAAACTGTCTTCTTGGTCACTTTGTGAGTCTCAGGAAGTAATATTTCTGACTATAAACAATGGCCTTCATGAATTACTGTGATGTATTTAAACACACCATTCTAAACTTCAGACAGAATCAGGGGAGCTGGTAGATGTCTTGAATGGGTGGTAACTTGACCTGGAGAGAGCTATTTGCAAGCTAGAATCTTTAATCACAAAAAGCAGTGCAGTTTTTAATTGTCTTAGACTGATTTGAGAAAAAAGCCAGTCATCCAAAAGACAGAATCAATGTAAAACCAGTAACAAGAGCAAAGGAAATGACATTTAAGCATAAAAAAGTCTTTATTATGTGAGTGTTGTGATGGAAAATTACATAATACTTCAATTTTCTCTTTAAAGAAAAGAAAGAAAAATAATGTTTCTGAATGATGCGCAATTTCATGATGTGGACAGCCTGTCAGCTACAATGTCCTTAGTTGCAAGTGACATGAACAACATGTCTGAATCAGTTAAACAGTAGAGGGTTTTGTATATTCTGGAGCTATCACCAGTTTTGCAATCTCAATACATGCAGCTAGCTTCTCTCCTACCAGTGTATGATATTTCAGTTTTGCTAGGCTAGAAGGCAAGGGAACAGACACGTAGGTTCTGATGGCAGTGAACTATTGATTATGTATTAAAAGTCAAGGCTATGGTTATGTTTACCCAGATATTTTGGTCAAGTAGAGCAAGATTTTTGGAGTTAAGAATGAAATTAGTTTCCAAATTGTCTCATGTACAAACAAATATATGTTCTCAGTACAAGGAGTCATTTCTGAAACATTATTCTGGCTTGGGCCTTTGTTGGGGTACTTAAGCCTTTGCTGTTTGTTAGCATTGCAGCTGGGATGGGAGCTCTGTTCAATGGGGTGTGAAGAAAATGGGTAATTTCATGAAGATCCAAGTTCTCAGTCTTCGATGCCAGAGCCATTGTATTATCAAGGTCACTGCTAAACTTCAGCAGAATAGATAGGATTTGTTTGGAGCATCTCCAAAATATTTGACAAAGTAATATTAGGGTGAAAATGATTTTTATATGCTTTCATTATGTGGTTTTGAAAACCATACTGAAAGTTATATAATCCAATAGTTTAAATTGCTTTTAGAAGAAAATATGAAATGTTCACTAACTTCTTAGACACCCATTAACCCATATGTGGACATTTTCATTCCTGGTCTCTGAGTTTCTTGTCTGTAGATTCTTGAGAGTTGAAGCTGAGACACATAAGAAAAGGAAAAACCAGGTGCTAGTCACTTCAGGGCTGGAATTGTCTGAGATGAGAGGAAATGTCACAGAAAACAATGTTGTAACTCAGGCAAATATTCTTTCCCCCATCTTTACTTCTTTCCCCCTTTATTCTGGCCCCTCCTTCTTTCCCTGCTCCTTTTCTTCAACTTCCATAAGTCAGTTGGCTAGCCTACTAAAAATTAAGATCCTTTTACTTTTGGTTGTGAGCCTGGCTGAAGCCTGTATATGATTTTTGACCTGGGGGCAGCTCCAGGGCTTCACATCCTGCTCTTGGTGGCTGTATTCCACAAAAGCTCTCTGGAATCTAGACTCTACCTGTCTGGGTAGTCCCTGAATCCTAGGCCCTTTAGGCTTGGATGTGCCTCCTTGCCAGGTACACAAGCATGCCAGGGCCAGGGGTAACCTTCTGTTCTTCCACTACCCTCTCCTTTGATATATATTTTCAAAATGGTAAATTCTTACTGAGAACTTGTAACTTGGTCCTATTCTATGCTACTAGCCTTTAATAAAGTCATTTTTAAAATGTGAAAAAAAAGTAAGATCCTTGTAATGTATCTTTATTTTGTACCTCCAAGTTACAGAAATACACAAGGAGGTGTTCTTTGGGAGAATGACTTGTAAATTGGGACAGCTGATGCTTGTTGCTGTAAGAAAACTGATACCCATGCGTAAAACCTAGTACTTATTTTGTAGATACCCATTAGTGTACTCAATCTTAGTAATTCTGAATGTAAGCATAGTTCAGTAGTTCAGCAGTTTCAAAGCATGCCCTAGGCCATGAATCTGACCCTCAGAACTGCAGAAAGTATAGTGGGATCATAAAAACAGTGGCATAAATAAATATTGTTGTAGTGAGTTTTTCCCGGGCCCCTTTTGGGTCCGAGGTTTGTGCCCAGTTCGCGGTGGTGGTTTGGAACCTTGTCTGAAGCAGAGGTTTGGAACCTGGTTCGCGCGGCGGCTTTTGTCCCCCAAAGAAATGAACACGTATATTACTTCATACTGTCTGGCCCATGTCTCAAGCACATTACTAGCTAGCTCTTTCATCTTAAATCAACCCATTTCTATTAATCTTTCCACCATGTGGCCCACAGCCCGTGGTTCGCCTGGATTCCTACATGCTTCTTCTTTGGGGGATGGATGGAGACTGGCTTAACTCCACCCTTCTCCTACCCTCCTGCCCTCTGATTCTCCACCCACTTCTATGGTGCTGTGCATAGGCCAAAACAGTACTTTATTTACAACATACAGAGAACATTCTACCACAAAATATATTAAGAAGAAAAGTTCCCATGAACTATTTATAAAAACATCCGATTGCACTGATATCTCTATATCCATCCATTTGCCTGAAAATTTTAGAATGTCATTTTTTTCATACTGCTGAGTAGTACTAGATAGTGTAGGTCTACCACAGCTTGTTAATTCATTTCTCAGTTTAGGAGGATCTAGGTTGTTTCCATTTTACATGAACTAAAGCCTACAACATAGCTAAATGACACAATACCACATTTCTACATTGATGGCATCTGGCAGAGGTGTGAGTGAGGAAAGACTTGTTTTCTTTAAGGGTCTGGCCACAGGGAGTTTAATTATGCTCTGGTAAGTAAATGAGCAGCATCAATGAGCTTTTTCGTAAGGGGAGATCATAAGAGTAGGCATGATTCTGAGAGGTCTGATAACTGAATTTGATGGGATGCATGATATAAAAACATCAAATAATAAATATACTTATAAAAAATGTCCAGTTGCATTTTCCTCAATCTGTGCCTATTCTATTGCCTACAGTGTCTCATTCACCTATACTTAACCTTGTTCAAACACATAGTTGGCACTACATTACATTTCTCTGAGAAATGACACTACCTTTAAAGACAAATAAATGCTATCTGGTATTGTGTGCTTATTAAAATGTGCTATATAAGTCATGTTTACTTTCTATTAATATTCTTTGATTAAAAACAGTAATATCAAGTAAATTTATGGGTTTATTAATGCTAAAGTCTGCACCAAAACCCTTAATTCTAGAGTTCGATTATTAGGGTTTATGTGAAGTTGTTAAACTAGAAAATTAAAAGTCCTTCAAAAAGAAGTGAATACTTTTCAAGAACAGTCATTAATTCGATGTTTATTGAGTAAACATTACAGGATTTAATTCTGAAGTTGCCTGGTTTCCTGAAAGAAATCCCCCAGATAGAGCCACCACTGGTCCAAATAGTACTCAGGACATTTTGCATTTTTCCCTCATATTCTGCCTCAGTTTTCTTTTATTCACTTATACATTATTGAAAATGTGATATTATTTTAAATACTCACAAATAGACTGTGTGTTATGGTCAGGTTTGAGAACACAGCAGGAAGTCTGCATTAAATAGGAATGGGTGTAATTGCAGATATTATTTTTGGTTATTTATCTAAGTAAGTTGTTTTCTGATGAATGACTTTCTAACTAAATGTTTATGGATTTTGTTCTTATAAAACAAAACAAAACAAAACTGACAAAAAAGAAAAATGCCATATTTATAGTATTAAAAATTAAGTTAAGTGGCTACACCTGTTGGTTTTGTGCATAAGAGACACACACACACACACATTACCAGGACCATTTGAGAGTTTATTCAGCTGAGTACAGGAGCAGAGAAGCAGAAGAGAGAAAAGGCAGACTGTAACATGGTGTCTCTTTTTAAGAAAAGGGTGGGCAAAGGTTTACTTAGACATGCCTAGGGTCTTGCCCTCTGTAAGTGGCAGCTCATTCTGATTCTTGCAGCACCACGTTGGCTTCACCACATGGCATGCCAGGAATCCTCACATCCCACCCTTTTATGTTAATTATAAAAGAAAGCTGGGTTTTTGTAGGGGGGCAGGGAGGAAATGGATTGGACCAGAACAGGGTCAATGGATCTCAAGGCTGCTTCAAGCTGTTTTAAGGGCAAAATTTGTCTTTTCAGGGAACTGTATCCTCTGGTGGTTGCTCTGTTGGGTTTTGCAGCTCATTTCCTGCAGTTTAGGTATGCCTAAGCTATGGAATAATAAATTCTGATTTTCTGTAGCTTAGGGAAAAAAACCAAACAAAAAAACTATGAGTTAATAAGAAAACCTCGAGAAGTGATAATATAGTGTTAGGTCTGGGGATGGGAAGAGATTAAAATGTACCCTGGTTTGTGCTCACCCGTTGCCAAGGAAAAAAATGGCTTCTGGATTCTTTTTATTTTTTATTTTTTATTTTCGGTCCTGGGAGGTGGGGGAAAATGGTATGTTTTACCTCTAGAAATGGCTCCTTGTTTCTTTCTCTAGTCCTCAGGTGGTGGGGAGGTGGCAGGTGAACTTTTTTCAGATATAAGATGGTTTCTCAGTTTTTCCATTGTCCAGAAGCAGCAGCTATAGGATTAGTCTGTGAGGGAAGGAAGTGGCAAGGCAGAAATACCTCAGAGCTTTTTGCTCATAACCATCTTGAATTTGGGTCTGAGAAGCAGGCTGGACAAGAAAACTCAAGAGACAAGAAATTCTAGAGAAATGTGCCTGATGACAAAAGGATTTTGGGTGTCCCACACTTGGTGTCCACCTGGAAGACTGCGAGGCTAGAGCTGACAGATTTGAGCAGATAGCAAGGTGAGCAGGGAAGTAGCTAGAGTGGCTGGTGAATTCTGGATTCAGGTGAAATGTGACTAAGGGAAATCAAAGCTCTTATTTTACCTAAAAAAATCCCTTCCCATTAGGGGTATGGAGCAGATTGTCATGACCAAAAATGAGTGGGTGATAGAGACATCTTTGAAAATACAATTAAGTGATAGCCTCTCGCCGGAATTGTTTGCTTCTCACCCCGGCAGTGGAGAGTCTAGAAAGTAAGAAAGGTGAGACTCAAAGCTTCTATGGGATCAAGTATGTGGCTTCTTGTATACACAAGGAGATGGAACACCATGATACCATTATGACTATCCAAGGCTCCCTTTTTGTGATGACAGTGGTCATGTTAGGGAAGCCATGGCAGCAACAATTGTCCACGACCAGGCCTAGGAGATCATCTGGGAGTGGTCACTGTGTATTGTCTCCCTGCCATGTGGGGCTTGGGGATACTCACTCAGACCAGCATTCCCTTGATGGTACCCAGTACAAGGCCTACACCACCTCTGTGAGACTAGACAAGAACAAAACAGTGGCCAGGCTGTCCACACTTAAAGCAGGCACCTGTTCTGCTTGCCACAGGACGAGAAGGAGCTGGTCAGATAGCTTTTGCCAGCAGGAGGTATCTTGTTGGCATATTTTTTTTATCTCTCCTTTGTTACACTTTAAAAGAAGCAGAAGAGAGAAGAAGAGACAGAAATGCAACATGTCATCCACTTTTAAGAGAAACCACACCAGCTATTCCTAGACACCCATCAGCATCTGGAATAGGCATCAGGGTTAAGACCCAACCAACACAGGTGACCTCTCAAAACTTCCACCTTAGTCTTAGCACTTCAGTCTGCCTATGGTCTCTTCTTAAGGTCTAAGTTTAGCTCTGAGGTCGGGGTAGTTCTGGGTAAAAAATTTATCACGAAAAGTTGCTTTTCCTTGGTGCTCTCAGGATCTAAGTTATTATACCGTGAGAGTGCATTTCTGAGGCATTTCAAAACCTGATAAACTTTATCTACATGATTTCTGACCTGTTCCCAAACTTGCCTTTGCTCTACAGCCCAATCTTTTACTTCAGAATATTCTGACAGAGGAAACAGGGTATAAACTTTCACTATCCCTTCTATGGCAGCTGCTGTTTCCTGCAGAGGAAGAACAGGATTAGGATCCTTAGAGCGTGAGAATGAGTGATTGGCAGGGTAAATATAGCTGCCAGGTTTGGAGTTCCCAGAAAGGAAAAGGAATAATTGCAGGTGAACATTGAGATTTGAAATGATGAGGTTCCAGAAAAGATCTGATCATGTGGCTAGAAACAGATGGCAGAAGAACAGAAAGCCAGAAGGAAAAGTTTAGAGTTGAGATATGAAAAGAAATAGGGAAACTCTTAAGAACAGAAAGCTGGAAGAGAAGGTTTAGAACTGAGATATGGAAAGACACGGGAAAACTCTTCCAAGAACAGGAAGTTGAGGGTAAAGGTGTAGAGCTGAGATATGAAAGAGATAGGGAAAACTCTTTCTATCTGCCTGTATGCTTGCAAAAGTTAGCTCCCATAAAATACCTAGTTGTTGAGCTGTCAGGAAGCTATTTTGAGTAATCTAAGAGGTACTTAGGCCATTTTTTGTGTAAAACAATGGGTAAACTCGGTGGTGTCTAGGTAAGGCAAAATGGCTAGGTGGCTTGAGAGTCTCAAAAAAGCATACTAGAGGTGAGGATTGAAAGACGTTTTCTGCTTACTCATTCTCCATTTTGAGGCCCAGATTGGGAGAGAACACACCAAATCTGGGTCATCATCCAGTCAAGTGGTCCCGACTGACAACGGAACTACAACTAAGCGACACATCAGCTCTCAAATAGGCCACTGGGGAAAATACCCAAAACCACACCAGCTATTCCTAGACACCCATCAGCATCTGGAATAGGCATCAGGGTTAAGCCCCAACCAACACAGGTGACCTCTCAAAACTCTCCAGTTGTTAAGAACATGTGCCAAACCCAATGCTAGCCATTATAGATACTCGTCAGTGTCACAGTGGGCATCCAACACACTATTAATAGGAACTTGTCAGCACCCCACAATAGGCATCCCAGGCCAGTACCCTTCAAACAAGTCTGTGGACAAGGCTCTAATAACAGGGAAAGCCAGGAATGAGTGTCAGGAAAGAAAAAAATAGCTGTGACCAGTGAAGAGTATAGAGTTCTATGGAAAATCTAGAGACAATAGTTTGCATTTGCTAACTGGAATGAAAAAAACTTACCAATCGAAGCTGGTAGTGTTCGAAAATGCAGTGGCAGGGCAGGTAGAAGGTGGCCTGGCAGTGAGTCCTGAATCAGCTTCTCCTAGCTTATGTGCACCTAAACTCAGGAGAGAGCCTATCTGAGTCAAGGCACTAAATGTTGGTTTTACTCATGAGAAGTCTCTCTCTCTCTCTCTCTCTCACACACACACACATAAATTACCAGGGCCACACAAGAGTTTATTCAGGAGACTTGCCAGGCAAGTATAGAAGCAAAGAAGCAGAAGAGAGAAGAAGAGACAGAAATGCAACATGTCATCTACTTTTAAGAGAAAAGATAAGCACAGGTTTACTTAGCCATGCCTAGGGGTGTGCATTCTGTATGCAGGACATTCTGCAGGTGCCATGTTGGCTTCACCACTTGGCCACTACATATCAGAAATTCTTATTTAACCCAGTGCCATGTTGGGTTTACCACATGGCATGCCAGAATACCTTACAATGCCAATAACTCAGTGTTTGACTGCACACTACTCTTGCTTAGGGCTTGACTACCCACCCACACAATGTAGATCAAAACAGTCTATAACTCCAAGCCCAGGAAATTCAATGTCTTCTGTTGTTCTTCTTGATAATGAATTCATATGTATGCAACATATATAGAGAACTACAAAAACACAAATGTATTACTGGTATAATCTGAGACCCATGCCATAAGACTGCACCCACCCATGACAATCCCTGGAACACCAGGACCCATAGAACCAAACATGAGAAGAAAAAATGTTGATATAATGTCTAATAATACTTTCCTATACTCATAAACTAGTATAACATAAATTCTAGTTAGTATTTAGTTAGAAGTCAGAGCCAAATACTAGGGAGAAGCTGGAATATCAGAGAGAGAAAACAGACCACAATCAATTTTAACTTATCTAACTTCTCAGGGTAAAAGCTATCTTCAAGAGTCCTTAGCCAGGCTTATCAATTCTATGGAATATTATAACGCCTGCCTATTCCTGCCTTAAATACTTTCTTTACCAAGTTGTTTCACTTTTAGGTTAAACTCTACTTCATAATTCTAGAGTTACAATTCAAAGTGTAAGATACTACTGTTTGGTTGTTAGGCCTTGAACTCACAGAAACACAGGAAGTTCTTTGTCTCCTGAATTATAGGATTAAAGCTGTAAGTTGCCACTTATTGTCATGCTGAGATTAAAGGCATGAATTAACACACATACCATGAATACTTCACTGTGGGTGATTCTGTCCTCCGATATTTCAGGCTGATCTTATTAAATATGAAATATATCACCACAGACTGGTACCTAGCTCAATAGTCAAAAGAGAGGGTTCATCCAACAACTGGGAAAAACTGATGTAGAGATTCTCAGTCAAACATTAGGCTAATCTCACAAAATCCTGTTAAAGAGAAAAAAGAATGATTATAGGAGCCATAGGGGACAAAAACATCATAAGAATCCCAAATTCTTGACCTGGAAGTGGTTCAACTGAGTGATGTTTAGTTTCCATGAGTTGGTAGGCTTTCTGTGATTTTTTATGTTGTTGAACTCTAACTTCAGGCCCTGGTGGTCCAATATGATACATGAGATTATTTTCATTTTTTGTATCTATTCGTATTTGTTTAATGAACAATTATGTGGTCAATTGCAGAGAAAGTTTCATGAGGAGCTGAGAAATACGTATATTTCTATGCATTTGGGTGGAAGCTTCTGTAAATACCTATTAAATCCATTTACATCATAACCTCTGTTAGACTCCTTATTTCTCTGTTAAGTCTCTGTTTGGTTGACCTATCCAATGGAGAAAGAGGGGTATTGAAGTCTCCCACTATTAGGGTGTGAGAACTGAAGTGAGATTTAAGTTTTAGTAGTATTACTTTTACATAGGTAGGTGCCCTTATATTAGGGCCATAAATATTCAGGAGAGAAATTTCATCTTAACCAATTGTTCCTGCAATGAAAAAGTAACATCCATCTTGGTCACTTTTAATTGCTTTTAGTTTAAAGTCTACTTTGTTAGATATTAGGAAGGCAATGCCAGATGGTTTCTTAGGGATATTTGACTGGAAAATCTTTTCCCAACCCTTTACTCTGAGCTTGTGTCTTTGATTGTAGTTGAGGTATGTTTCTTGTGTGAAGCAGAAGGATGACTTCTGTTTTTGTATCCATTTTGTTAGTGTGTGCCTTTTATAAGTGAGTTGAGTCCATTGATATTAAATGATATTAATGATCACTGATTGATGTTTCCTGCTATTTTTGTTGGTAGCTTCTATATATTTCCCTTCTCTGGGTTTTTCTTCAGTGGGATTATTGAATGTTTGTGGTTTCACGGGCATATCTGGGATCTGTAGGATGAAGTTTTCCCTCTAATGCTTTCTAGAGGGCCAGATTGATAGATAGGTATTATTTCAGTCTGACTTTGTCATGAAACATCTTCTTTACTCCGTCTATGATGATTCATAATTTTGCTGAGTATAGTAGTCTAGGTTGGCAGCCATGCTCTTTTAGTGTCTGTATAACTTCTGACCAAGCCCTTCTTGTTTTCATTGTTTCCATTGAATAGTCAGGTGTTATTCTGATGGGTCTGCCTTTATAAGTAAGTTGGCCATTTTCACTTGCAGCTTTTAAAATTTTTTCTTTGTTCTGTATGTTGTGTGGCTTGATTATTTTGTGCCAAGCAGACTTTATTTGGGGGGGTTCATATCTAATTGGTTTTCTGTAAGCTTCTTGTGTTTTTATAGGCATTTCCTTCTTTAAGTTAGGAAAGTTTTCTTCTATGATTTTATTGAATACATTAACTGTGCCTTTGAGCTGGTATTCTTCTATTCCTATTATTTTCAGGTTAGGTCCTTTCATGGTGTCCCAGATTTCCTGAATATTTCTGTGTTATGGATTTTTTGGTTTTAGTATTTTCTTTGACTGATGTATCTACTTGTGCTACTGAGTCTTCCACAAAAGAAATTCTTTTTTACATCTCTTGGTTACTGTTGGTTATGCTTGTATCTGCAATTTCAACTCTTTACTTCAGATTTTCTATTTCCACCTTTGCCTCATGTTATGCCTTTTTTATTGCTTCTATTTCAGTTTTTAGTTGCTGGAATGTTTCTTTCATTTTTTTTTCTTTTACCTTTTCTTGGTTTTCTTTCAAACATTTGATCATTTCTTCGAATTTTTTGTTTGTACTTTCATCTATTTTTTTAAGGGAATTTTTTTGTCTTCTTTGAAGGCTTCAATAATCTTTATAATGGTGTTTTTGCTGTTGTTTTCTTTTGTTTCTTCTTCATTGCTTTGTTCAGGTCTTGTAGTTGGAGAACTACCAATTTCTTATGGTGTTGCCTTGTTGTTCTTTATATTGTTATATGCATTTTTGTACTGGCATCTACCCATGGCATCAGTGGTTTACATTAGACAGCTCCTAGTCAGTTGTGGTAAGAAGACTTGTGTGTCATCTGTCTCCTCTGAGCAAGGGGTCTGTTAGTTCTGTGACTCTGCTCTGGACTGGCATCTGAATTTCAGATCCTCAGTCCTTCACTGATGATGAAGTTTGCCCTGGAGGCAGGGCCCACCATGCAATGCCCACCTCTGAGTGAAGGAAGAAATTAAGAAAAAAATCACAATCTTTCTAGAATTTAATGAAAATGAATCCACAATGTACCCAAACTGGTGGGGCACAATGAAAGCAGTCTTAAGAGGAGAATTTATAGCACTACATGTCGTTATGAAAAACTTAGAGAAATCCCACAATATAGGACTAAATGCACTGCAGAAAACCTTAGATCAATTGGAAGAAAACTCACCTAGAAGGAGTAGGCAGCAAGAAATAAACTTAGAGCTGAAATCAATAAAATTGAAACAAAAAGAACAATAGAAAAAAATCAATGAGTCAAAGAGTTGGTTCTTTGAGCAAGTTAACAACATAGATAAGCCCTTATCCAAACTAATCAAAGAGCAGAGAGAGAGAGTATCCAAATCAACACAATCCAAAATAAAAAGGGAGACATAACAAGAGACTCCCCAGGAAATCCAGAGAATTATCAGGTCATACTTTGAAAATCTATGTTGCACAAAAATGGAAAACCTAGAAGAAATGGATAGCTTTTGGGACAGGTACCATTTACCAAAATTAAATGAAGACCAAATTAATTACCTAAACAGACCTATAACCCTAAAGGAAATTGAAGCTGTCATTAAAAGCCTCTCAAGTAAAAAAAGCCCAGGTCTAGATGGTTTCAGTGCAGAATTCTACCAGAAATTCAAAGAAGAATTACTACTGTTACTCCCCAAACTATTTCACACAGTACATACTGAAGGAGTATTGCCAAATTCCTTTTAGGAGGCCACAATTACACTAATACTAGAGCCACTCAAGGATACAACAAAGAAGGAGAACTACAGACAAATTTTCCTCATGAATATTGATGCTAAAATTCTCAAAATAATTTGTCAAACCATATACAACAATATTTTAAAAATTTATTATCCACCATGACCAAGTAGGCTTCATGCTTGAAATGGAGGGTTGGTTCAACATATCAAAAACCTTAAATGTCATCCATCATATGAACAAATGGAAGGAAAAAACTACATGATCATATCCTTAGATGCTAAAAAAAAATTTGAAAAATCCAACACTCCTCTATGTTAAAAGCACTGGAGAGAACAGGAATAGAGGGAAAGTATCTATATATAGTAAAGGTGATTTACAAGAAGCTAATATCCAACATAAAAATTATTTGAGCAATGCCACTAAAATCAGGAACTAGATAAGGATATCTCCTCTCCCCTTATCTACTCAATATATTTCTAAAAGTTTTAGCTAAAGCAATAAGAGAACAAAAGGAGATTAAAGGGATATAAATTGGAAAAGAAGAAGGGAAACTATCTCTATTTGCAGATGATAGGATTGTATATATGAGACCTACAGAATTCTACCAGAGAACTCCTACAGCTGATAAACACCTTCAGCAATGTACCAGGATACAAGATTAACTCAAAGAAATCAGTAGCCCTTCTGTACACTAAAGATAAAAGGACTGAAAAAGAAATAAGGGAAACCTCATCTTTTATAATAGCTGCAAATAGCATTAAATACCTTGGAGTAACTATAACCAAAGAAGTAACAGATCTATTTGACAAAAATTTTAAATCACTGAAGAAAGAAACTGAAGAGGATATAAGAAAATAGAAAATCTCCCTTGTTCCTGGATAGGTAGGATCAATATAATAAAAATGGCAATTCTTCCAAAAGCAATCTACAGATTCAATGCACTGCCTATCAAAATCCCAACACAATAATTTATGGGCCTTGAAAGAACAATACTCAACTTTATTTGGAATAACAGGAAAGCCAGGATTGCCAAAACAATTTTACTCAACAAAAGAACCTCAGGAGGCATCACCATCCCCAACTTCAAGTTATACTATAGAGCTGCAATAACAAAAACAGCATGATACTGATATTAAAACAGACTTGTGAATCAGTGGAATCGAATTGAGGATCTGGGCATTAACCCAAAAACCTATGAACACCTGATCTTCAACCAAAAGGCAAAATATATTCAATGGAAAAAAGATAGTATCTTTAACAAATGTTGTTGGCATAACTGGTTGGAAGTGTGTATAAAAATGCAAATAGATGCAAGCCTATTATGCTGCACAAAACTCAAATCCAAGTGGATCAAAGACCTTAACATAAACCCAGCCACTCTGAACTTGATAGAAAAGAAAGTGGGAAACTCCTTTCAACAAATTGGTATAGACAATCTCTTCCTAAATATAACACTAGTGGCACAGACACTAAGATCAACCATCAATAAATTGGACCTCCTAAAACTTAGAAGCTTCTAAATAGTGAAGGACACTGTCAATGGGACAAAATGACAGCTTACAGAATGGGAAAAGATTTTCACCAACCCTACAAGTGATAGAGGATGGATCTCTAAAATATATAAAGAACTCAAGAAACTATAGCCCAAAACATTGAATAACCCAATCAAAAAATGGGGTTCAGAACTGAAAAGGGAATTCTCAGCAGGAGAATTATGAATCACTAAAAGGCACTTGAAAAAGTGCTCAACTTCTTTAGCCATCAGAGAATTGCAAATCAAAACAACTTTGAGATACCACCTTACACTTGTCAGATTAGCTAAGATAAAAGACACTGATGACAGCCTATGCGGGAGAGGCTGGGGAACAAGAGGAATACTCCTCCATTGTTAGTGTGAGTGTAAGCTGGTTCAGGCATGCTGGGGTGCAATATGACAATTTCTCAGAAAACTTGGAATCATTCTCCCCAAGGATCCAGCAATACCACTTTTGCATGTATACCATAAAGAAGTACATTCGCACTCCAAAAGCATTAGTTCAACTCTGTTCAAAGGAGCATTATTTGTAATAGCAAGATCCTGGAAGCAACCTAGATGCCCCTCAACTGAGGAATGGATTAACAAACTGTGGTACATCTACACAATGGAGTACTACTCAGCAGTGAGAAAAAATTATATCCTAAAATTTGCAGGCAAATGGATGGATTTGGAGACTATCCTCCTGAGTGAGATCTCACAAACCCAGAAAGATAAGCAGGGTATATACTTACTCATTAGTGGACTCTAAACAAAAAAGCAAAAAGCAAAGCATTTCCAAACTGCAAACCACAGCCACTGAGCAGCTTGGGATCTGATACATCTTGGATTGGCACCTTTGATCCCAATCCCTGTAGAGAAACACCTGACTCATTCTTGATGTTCGGTGAGTAAACTGGATCCGCCAGGAGTGGAAGCTGAACTAAACCATATTGGGATATTGGGACATTGAGACCTCCTGCCCTTGCTTGGGGAAGATAAGGAAATGTGAAGAAGAGTGAGTGACTGGAGGGCATGGGAAGGAGAAGAACCTTGAACAAGGATATACACGGATAGAAAATGTGACATTTTTATAATAAAAAAAGAAAAGAATCCCAAGTTCTATTAACCTGGGCTCATAGAAGCTTATAGAGACTGGACTGACAATCAGGGAGACTGCATCGAACTGAACTAGACACTATGCATGTATGCTACATTTGTCGAATTTGATCTTCTGTGGGTCTCTACAAAGTCAGTTGGAGCAGGGACTGTCTCTGATTCTTTTACTGATTTTTGAGACCTTTTCCTCATATTGGTTTGCCTTTCCCAGCCTTAATACAAGAAGAGGATCTTAGTCTTTCTACCATGGTTTGTCAATGCTATTTTCAGAATAAAAACAAAGGAGGAGTGAATGAGATTGGGGCCAGAAGGTGGGTGAGAGACTGGGAAAAGAGGACAGAGAGGAAACTGTGGTCAGGATGTAAAATAATAAATAAATAATTTAATTAATTAAAATAATTTAAAAAGTCAAAATATAAACAACTGAGGATTATTTACATGTTTGTGTTACTGCCAGAAAGTTTCTTGTGAACAAAAAGATGGAGAGAAATTGTGTGTGTGTTCCTGTGTGTGCATGTGTTTGTGTGTGTGTGTGTGTGTGTGTGAACATATAGTAGAAATACTTCCTCAAAAACCAAAGTAAGATAGCATTTGTCCAAATATGAGGTGACTTCAAAATTGAGGCAGAGAGGAAAGCATCTTTGAGAGATTTTCTTTAGAGTCAGAGTTGTTATCGAAGATTGACTGAATGTTTCTTCTGAAAAATAAATGACTTCATACAGTTTATACTCTTCAGAAAATGCTGCTGTGAGGATAGTTAAGACAAATGCTCCCTCCTGAACCCAGCAGCTCCAGTTCAGAGAACAAACTAAATAAAGCATAATTTCCTGCTTTTTTTGTGAACTACTGGTGGAATGCCACCTTTGTTCCCATACTTTTAGATAATTCTGAGCACAGGTTTGTGATCTAAGATGGAAGCTTCATTCAGAACTGCAGTGGAAACTTCTTCTAGTTCTCCAGTTGCTGTTAGTGTATAGACATGACTCTTTCTTTCCCTCCCTCTGTGTGTTTGTGTGTAGGTGTGGGTGGGTGTGCATCTATGAGTATGTGTCGTTCTGTGTGTGCATGCATTTGTGTTTGTGCATGTCTATCTCTGTGTGTCTATGTATACTGTGCATGTCTTTGTGGAAATCTGTACATGTCTCTCTGTGTGAATTAATTTCAATGTTTATGTGTATCGTTGTGTGGTGTTTCTATGTCTGTATCTACATCTATTTTATGTGTGTCTGTGTGCATATTTGTGAATCTGCATGTGTGCATGCATTTCTGTGTTTGTATGTTCTGTGTATGAATCTGTATGTAGTGTGTCTGTGTTTGCATGTGTATATCCGCGTCTGTGTTTGAATGCTTGTGTCAGTGACTTCTGGGAGTGTGTATGTCTAGATGTGTATGTGTATGAGTGTGTGCATGTCTGGGTGTGCATGTATGTGATTGTGCATATATGTATGTGTCTGTGTATGCATATGTGTGTGAGTATATGCCAAAATGTGTGTTTTGGGGAACATTCATGTGTCTTTGAGTATATGTATATGATCATAAATTAAGAGCAACATAAAATTTATTTTCTCAGAAATAAGATTAGAACATTTAAAATGTTATTAAAATTCATAAGTATTACTGTCACTGGTTAGATAAATTTCACCTACAATATTAAGTACAAAAGCTGAGTTCTCAAACACTATCTCCAACCTCAGATAGAGATGGTTAATATGGTAAGAACCTAACTTCTTTATCTTTAAGAATAAGGGAGTAATCCCCTTGGATGCAAATTCCCATCAGCCGTGCTGCTATAGGGTCCTATCATAAATGACTGGCTGGGAGAGCAGAGACTGGTTCATCCAGGCATGTAACATGCCAGGAAATAAAAGCACAGCTCCACTTCAGAAGAAATTAAAGTGTAACTCTGCAATTTTTTGCTCTCAGGTTCTTACCAACACTAATGCTTCTTGTCCATAAATGATAGGTTTTCAGTACTAAGAAGGGGAATTATTCTCTCAAAAACAATATAATAGGTTTATATGAGTTCCTGTTATCTACAGCTAAGCAAGATTCTTTAGAAGCTAAGATAATAAGCACACATTCAAGAAGTGTCTCAGCAGAGGGAAACAAAGAAATCAATGATTAATTTCTCTTTGAGTTAATTAAATACTCCAAACTGTGGCAACAGATTAAGGTACTTAAGTCAGCCAGTGCATGGAATGCTGGCTGGTGACAAGGTGTGAGATGTGCTATTGAAAACATTCACTTTAGTATAACCTTTCTGTTTTAAATCTTGGTTTCTCAAAACACTTGTACAAATGAACAAGCTATGTCCTCCTATAGAACAAATATTCCAGTTAGGAATTAAACCTTCACAAAGAAAAATAAATATTCAAAAGGTTGCAAAGAAGGACTAGTAAAACTATGAGCATTGTCAAGGTTGGGAGGCAACACCAACCAGAAGATTAGATAGAACAGTTGAAGGTATTCAAGGGAAAGGTGACTTTGGAGCTGTGATAAGCATGCAGCTGGAGGGAGCAGAGAGTGAGTGTTGCAGTAGTTACTGTGAAGTAATTTTCACTTTTCTGAAATAATTTGAAAATACTTTTTATTACTTACTGTTACTTTTATCTGCAGTTACTCATTAAAAAGGCATAAAGTAGTGACTTTTCTTATATTCTGTCTTATATTTTTACTTTTCTCCTAATACTATTTTTAATTAATTAATTAATTAATTAATTATTTAGTTAATTTCTGAGACACACTCTCATAGTTAAGAGTGTATAGAACACTATTGTAGGCAAGGATGACCTTGAACTCCTAATAGTTGCACCTCCTCTTCCACAGTTTGGATTGTAGACATGCAATACCATGCCCTGTCTATGGGAACTCAGGGCATTCTGTGAGCTAGAAAAGTATTCTACTACCGAAGCTACATCCTCCACACTTAATTACTTTCATTTTTGAAACTTCAAAAAATTTAATGTATTTTATTTAGTTATATTTTTCTTACATTTCTTTTTGAAGACATGAGTCTTATGAAGGTAAAAGATTAAGTCTTTCTCTTAATTCTTTGATTTTCTCAGTAAAATAGTTTACAAATATTTAACTCTTTTTCTTGTTTTAGGTTTCATACTTGGAAATAGACAATGACATTTTATAAAGGCTAAATTTGATAAACTTGGTTTATTTATCCTACATTTTTAAATGCTAACTCTAGTCTGAAGTGATAAATATTTAAATGCATTTTCTTCCTCTTTCAAATCCCTTTCTCCCGAACATATTCTCACTAAGGGAATCTGAGGGCAACTTTAGTCCCAGTATTGCTAGTATTTCTCAATTTCTCATAGGCAAGAGCAACAGCAAATGTACTTCCTGAATCTTAGAAATACTGGTTCAGCTTAGACTGTGATCAATCTTAGTTCATTTATTAAGGGAAAGGATTTATGTTAGGTGATCTGGCACCTTGATTTACCTTCCTGGAATTATGAAAGACTAGAAGAAAATGGTGAAGGTGTGAATTTCCCCAATGCATTAATTCAGGAGTAATTGTGTCATCATAGTTAAAAGGATTCTAGACTAGCAGTTGAAACAGGTGGTTTACAGATCCTTTCTACCATTGAATTGAATTAAGCTAGATTTCTGAGCCAAACCTACCCACAAAATAAGTGATAGGTTTTGCTTTAAAATTTCAGTAATTTAAATTTACCATTTCACTCATTCCCAGATACATATTCTTCAGAGTTGGCCTATATTAAATGATAAAATTTATAGCTGCATATACTGAGTGCTACAAGTTCAAATTTGTTCTTCAGGAGAGTATTACTGATATTCAAATAAGCATTTTATATATCACATGGATTTCTTGCCTTAAAATACTTTAAAAGTAAGAAAAATAATTCTGAATATGCAGTTTATAGAATAATTTCAATATATTTTTTTATTCTTAAAATAAAACTGGAAATCTCAAATTTTTACTCATGTGAAATGTTATTCTTATGCCCAGCTTAGTTTTCTTTTCTTGTGCTGTAGCTTTATAACTGAGTTCAGTTTTCTTTTAATCAAGATTGGGCTACCACATTAAAGTCAACATGGTGGCTGTAGTGCCATACACAATTTCATCTGGCCCTCATGCCATATTTGGAGTGTTGAAGTTCCCTATAATAAAAATCTCTAAAGTCTAAAACCAAATTTTTTTTAAAAAAGATATATCTTCAGTATGAATGTAGGGCTGGCCACAAACTCATTTGAGAGCCTGAGCAAGACAGACCTCCTCATCTCTCTGCCTCAGACTCTCACATCTTGAATTCTAACTTTTTAAAATTTCTTTATTGATTTTAAATAGACAAGCCTAGAAGTCATGATAGACATTGGTAATTACAGTTGTATAATAAAGTAAGAAATGTGCATCTATATGTTGTAAGCATGAAAAATTACATTAATAACTGTAACACAAGTATGACACCTAACAACAAACAAGCCACATCAGTGATGAAATTAGGTAAAAGCAAAGGGAAATATGTAGCTTGTGGCTACATTCTGCTCTTTATGTATTTCTAAGATTTATTTTGTTGTTAATTGGGTATATATGTGTGTTGGTCTGTGTGTAGGTTTGTGCATTTCAATGAAACTACACAAAATCAGAGATGTGGGATCCCCTGGAACTGGAGTCACAGGTAGTTGTTATTCTGTCAAAATAGGTTCTGAGAATCTGGGTCCTCTGTAGGAGCAGTACCCATTCCTTACCACAATCTCATCTCTAGTCTTTTAACTGATCTTCTGGATGGCTGAGATTGACAGTCTAAGTGCTGGGAAGGGATCCGTCAGTAGTTTACTCTTTTAAATATGGTCTCACTATACTCAACATGCTTGCTTCAAAACTGTTTTACATCAGTCACTCATGTTGCTGGGATTATAGATTTCCAACTCTGTGCCTGGTTCTGAGCTGAGAATTCTAACTCTGCTTGTCTAATAGCAAGTATACATGTTTTTCTGTTTACTAAATCTATGTGTCTGGGAAGAAATAACTCAGTCCTGATGCTTTCCATTGCCAAGTACTGTGGCATATCTCTTCATTAGAGCCTCACATACATTTACCACTGCTTGTCCTGAAGTCACCTCATATGGGGTGCCATCATCCTTTATCATCCTGATGCTTTCACTCATATTGCCAAGAGAACACACAACAACCCCCCCAACTATACTAGGTGAGCACTATTCTGCCTAGGCCATTATTGTAACTAACTTTTCTCATGTTCACTGACACCTTTGGCAGGCACATCAAACCAACACAATGGACAATATTCACTACCTAAAGGAACTATCAAAAGTTAGCACCGCTATGCCCAGTAACTCTATAATAGATCAAAGGAGGAAGGAGAACAGGAGTCCATAAGGAAGAGCTCAAGAAGATGATGGAAAAACATCATTGACAATCAAGAGAATACACACATGGAGTGCTATATCATCCTGGGTAATTATTTGTGAGAATATGTAATTATGTGAAAAAAAAACTTGAAGAACAAAAATCAGGCTCTTGGAATGGTTGTTTAAAAACATTTAAAAATAAAATATTTTTTGATTTTTTAAAGAAAATTTTTATTCATTTTACATACCAACCACAGAACCAATTCTCCTTGTTCCTATCTCTCCCCCAGAAACTTACCCCTGACACACACCACATCTCTTCCTCCAAAAATGTATGGCCTCCCATGGGGAGTCAGGAAACATTCAATAGAGACAGGTTCAAGCCCCTCCTCTCAAGCATCAGTGCTATGCAAGGTGACCCTCCATATGTAATGGGCTCCAAAAAGCCAGCTCATGCCCTAGGGATAGATTTTGATTCATCTACCAAGAACCTTTTAAGCAGATCAAACTACTCAACTGTTTCCCATATGTAGAAGGTCTAGACTGGTCCCATTCAGGCTCTATAGCTGTCAATATAAAGTTTATGAGTTACCACTAGCTTGGTTTATTTGTGTCTATAGATTTTTCTATCATAACCTTGATTCCTCTTACTGAAATAATCCCTCTTTCCTTTCTTCAGCTTAACTTCCAAAGCCCTGCCTAGTACTTGCCTGTGGATCTCTACATCAGTTTTCATCACTTACTAGATAAAGGTTCTATGACAACTGGTAAGATATTCACCACTCAGAATACTGGTGTAGGCCAGTTCGGGTAGCCTTTCCACTATTACTAGCAGTCTAAGCTGGGAGTCATCCTTGTGGATTCCTGGGAAATTTCCTAGCACCAGGTTTCTCCCTAACTCCACTATGTTTCCTACTATCAAGATATCTCTTCCATTGCTTTCCCATGCCTTCCTTGCTTAAGCTTGACTATCTCATTCTGACATTATCCTCTCACACCCCACCCCCTCTCTCATCCTCCCCCCACAGGAGATTTCATCTATTTCCTCTTCTCAGGGCAAGCCATACTACTTGTTAGTTAATTTCTCTAGAGCTGTGGGTTGTAGTCTATCAATTCTTTGCTGTATATCTAGTATCAACTTATGAGGGAGTACATACCATGTTTGTCTTTCTGGGTCTGGATTACTTCATTCAGGGTAGTATTTTCTAATTTTATTATTTGTCTGACAATTTCATAATGTCATACTTCATTGTGTAAATGTACCAAATATTCTTTATCCATTTTTCAGTTGAGGAACATCTATGTTGTTTTCAGGTTCTGGCTACTACAAATAATGCTGCTATGCACATAGTTGAGCTAGCTCCTATGTTGTATGATTGAGTATCTCTTAGGTATATATCCAAAAGAGGTATTATTGAGTCTTGAGGTAAATTGCTTTCCAATTTTCTGAGAAGTTGTAATACTGACTTTCAAAGTGGCTTTACAAAATTTGCAACAGTGGAAAACAGTTTGCATTTCTCTACCTCCTCTCCAACATAAGTGGTTATTGGTATTTTTAATCTTAGCCATTCTGACATGTATAAGACAATATCTCAGAGTCATTTGTTGTATGTTTTCCTGTTTACTAAGGATGTCTAACAGTTCCTTAAATGTCTTCTTGCCATTTGAAATTCTTTGGCTGAGAATTTTCTGTTTAGATCTGGAGCCCAGTTTTAAAAATTTGATTGTTTGGTATTTTGATGTCAAGTTTGTTGAGTTCTTTATATATTTTAGAGATAGCCCTAAGTCGAATGTGGGGTTGGTGAAGATCTTTTCCATTCCGTATGCTATCCTTTTGTATTATTGTGATTTTGGCTTACAAAAGCTTCTCAGGTTATAGAGGTCCCATTAATTAACTGTTTCAATGTCTGTGCTACTGGTATTATAGGAAGTTTAGGAAGTGATCCCCTATGCCAATTCATTCAAAACTACTTGCTAGTTTCTCTTCTGTCCAGTTTACTGACTTATGTTTGGTTCTTTGATCCACTTGTATCTGAGTTTTGTACATAGTGAGAAGTATGGATCTGTTTGCAATCTGCTACATATTGACGTTCAGTTATGGCAGTACCATTTATTGAAGATGCTTTCTTTATTCCACTGTACTGTTTTGTTTTATTTGTCAAAATCAGATGTTCATTGGTGTGTAGATTAATGTAAGGGTCAATAATTCAATTTCTTTGGTTCACATGTTGGTTTTTAAGAGAATACCAAGCTGTTTTATTACTATAGTTCTATAGTAGAACATGAAGTCAGAGATGGTGATGCATCCAGTAGTTGCTTTATTGTACAGGATTGTTTTATCTATTCTGATTTTTTTCTATATAAAACTGAGCATTGTTATTTTAAGGTCTGTGGAGCCTTGTGTAGGTCTTTTGACAGGGATTGCATTGAATCTGTAGATTGCTTTTGGTAAGTTTGCCGTTGTATTATGTTGGTACTACCTTTCTATGAGCATGGAATATCTTTCATTTTCTGATATCTTCTTTATTTACTTTCTTCAACAGCATGAAGTTATTGTTATACAGATATTACATGAATTCTGGCTGTATTAAAAGAAACTCAGAGCCAGATAACAGGGAAAGGCTGAAATACCAAAAAGAGGAAACACCACAGTCAAATCTAACCCAGCTATTTTCCAGCTTCCACAGCCTCACTTCTCCTTGCGTTTACTGTCTGAATCTATCTTTCTATATCTGCCTTAAATACCTTCTTTGCCCAGTTATTTCACATCCAGGTTAAGATTAAAGGCATAGGCTTCTACTATTTGATAGTTAGCCTTGAACTCACAGAAACGCAATAAGATCTCTGTCTCTGGAGTTATGGAATTAAAGACATGGCACCACCACTGCCTATCTGAGAGCCTGGAACTTCTTCTGTAAACCAAGTTGGCCTCAAACTCAGATGTGCTGGAATTAAAGGTGTAGATCACCACTCCCACATTTGCTGTGCTGAGATTAAGGGCATGAGTTAACACTCTCTGATCCTTCTGGACTGACTGTGGGTAGATATTTCTCTAATATTCCAGACTAGATTGATTAAATATGTAACACATAACCACAGACAGATCTTTCACTTACTTAGTTAAAGTTATCCCAAAGTATTGCATGTTATTTGTGGCTATTGTAAAGTGTGGTGTTTCTCTGATTTTATTTTCCCAATTTATCATTTGTATATAGGAGGGCTACTGATTTTTATGAGTTAATTTTGTATTCTGCTCCATTCATAAAGGTTTTTTTTTTTTTTTTTTTTTTTTTTTTTTTTTTTTTTTTTTTTTATCAAATTTAGAAGATCCCTGGTAGAATTTTTGAGGTCATATATGTATACCATCAAATCATCTGCAAATGACAAGAGTTTCACTTCTTCTTTTCTAGAGCATTTCCCTTTGTTTTCCTTTTGTTGTCTTATTGCTCTAGCTAGACCTTCAAGTATTATATTGAAAACTTATGGGAGAGTGGATAGCGTTGTCTTGTTTCTGATTTTAGGGCAATCATTTAGATTTCTCTCTATTTAATTTGATATTGGTTGTTAGCTTGCTGTTAATTGACTTTATTACATTTAAGTAAATTCCATAGCCAATGAATATTGTAAATTTATTTTCATTGAATTCAAAAAGTCTTTAATTTCTTTCTTTTTTTTCTTAATTTATTGGTACTACCTTTCTATGCAAATTATTCTATTTTCATGAGATTTCAGTCTTTCTGAGGTTGTGTTGTTGTTGAATTTCAACATTAAGCCATGGTAGTCTCATAGAATAATAAGGAGTTATTACAATTTTTTTGTATGTGTTGAGATTTGCTTTTTTGACCAAGTATGTGACTTATTTTATCTTCTTAGCATGGGATGCTAAGAAGAATGCATATTCTTTTATGTTTTAATGCAATGTTTTATATATATATTCCATTTAAATCATAACATTTATTAGATTCCTTATTACTTTGTTAAGTTTCTGTCTGGCAGATTTGTCCATTGGTGAGAATGGACTGTTGAAGTCTATTGCTATTAGTGTGTAGGGATTGATTTGCTTAAGCTTTAGTAATATTTCTTTTAAATATGTTGGTACACTTATATTTGGAACATAAATGTTCAAAAATGAGAATTCATCTTGATGAATTTTTTCCTATGATGCATATGTAATATCTTTCCTGATCTGTTTTGATTGGTTTTAGTTTGAAGTCTAATTATTTTCAATTTTTGAATAGCTACCCCACCTGCTTTGTTAAGTCCATTTGATTGAAAAGCCCTTCCTCAACTCTTTACTTTGAGGTAGATTTTGATTTTCATGGAGAGCTGTGAGTAGAAGGATGGGTCCTGTTTTTCTATCTACTCTGTTAGCCTCTATCCTTTTACAGGCAAATTGATTCCATTAATATCAGGGGATATTAATGACCAATGATTATTAAGTTTTTTTTATCCTGTGGTAGTGTGTGTTCGTTCTTCTTTGAAATTTTTTGGTGTGATATTATCTAC
>PVIH01001858.1:158009-213749 GCA_004025045.1 Sigmodon hispidus
TTTTTTTTTTTTTTTTTTTTTTTTTTTTTTTTTTTTTTTTTTTTTTTTTTTTTTTTTTTTTTTTTTTTTTTTTTTTTTTTTTTTTTTTTTTTTTTTTTTTTTTTTTTTTTTTTTTTTTTTTTTTTTTTTTTTTTTTTTTTTTTTTTTTTTTTTTTTTTTTTTTTTTTTTTTTTTTTTTTTTTTTTTTTTTTTTTGGTGGGTGCATCTAACTTCCTTAGATTGGAATTTTTCTTCTAGTGCTTTCTATAAGTCTGGATTTGTGAATAGATATTGTTTAAATCTCTTTTTTCGTAGACTATCTCTTATTGTCTTGTTTATGATGATTAAAAGCTTTACTGGCTATAGTAGTCTGGGCTGGCATCTGTGGCTTTTCAGCATCTGTATAAAATCCCTCAAGGATCTTCTGGCTTTTAGTTCCTCTCCATGGAGAAGTCTGGTGTTATGCTGATGGTTCTGTCTTTATAACTTACTTGACTTTTTTTCTTTGCAGCTATTAATATACTTTCTTTATTCTATGTGTTTAGTAGTTTGGTTATTATGTGGTGAGTGGACTTTTTGGGGAGAGGTACTATTCTATTTGATGTTCTGCAAACTTCTTGTGTCTTTGTTTTAAGAGGTTTCTGGCCCATACTTTTGGGTCTAGACCAGATGTTTAACTGATAGTCTGGCAGTCCAGCAATTCACTCACAACCACACTGCCACTTTGCCCCAAAGAAACATAGAAGCTTACATTCATTTCATGCTGATCAGCATAGGGCCCAGGCATATAACTTGCTAACACCTTGATTTTTAATCCAACATATGATCCTTGTTCCACCATGAACTCAATACCTTTTCTCATATCAGCATTTCAAATTCTTTCCTCTGACTCTGCTGTCATCTCATTGCCATGTCTGTGGTGTCTCTGCTCTGCTCTGCAATGTTTGCAAAGTTTTCATAGTACGGTAGCTCCACACACTTTAGCCAATTAGCATTTTTATGGAACAAGTAGGCAGTACAATTATTTGCAATACAACATAATTTTACTATATATCTTCATAGACAATTCCTTCTTTAGGTTTGAATTTTTTTTCTGTGATTTTGTTGAATATATTTTCTTTGCCTTTGAGCTGATATTTTTCTCCTTCTTCTATTTCTATTATTTTTTTCGTTGGGTCTTTTAATTTTCCGCCAGATTTTCTGGATGTTTTGTGTCATGACTTTTTTGACTTTAATGTTTTCTTGGCTGACAAATCTATTTTCTCTACAGTATCTTCCATGGCCAAGATTATTTTTTGTGTTCAATTGGTTATACTTATATTTACAGTTTCTATTCATTTACTTACATTTCTCATTTCCAGTATTACCTTTATTTGTGTTTTCTTTATTGCTTCTATTTCAATTGTCAACACTTGAACTGATTTTCTTTTTCTACATGTTTGATTGTTTTTGCTTTGTGTACCTTGCTTTCTTTAAAGGAGTTATTGATTTCTTACAATATTTTTTGACTTCCTTAAAATTTTTTTTAATTTAAGATTTCTTATTGAAAAATGATATTTATTGGTTTTCTCAAATTTGAATAGGTGTGCTACCTCCAGCTCAATCTAAACAAACAGATGTGGTACCACCTACTAAATTTTCTATGCTATCAGCTATTAACCAGTTTCTTTCTCACAAATAAAGAAATATATTGATGAATATTTTGCTTCTATATTTTTCCTTTAGTTACTATTATACAGATTGAATTATTCCAGGTATTACCTATTAAGTCACGTAGAAAAGTGAATTATGATATTAAATATACTTGGTAGAAAAGAAAATGGGAAATACCTTTCAATGAATGGGCAGAGATGAACACTCACTAAACATAACACCAGTAGCACAGACATTAACAACAACAATCAATAAGTGGGGCCTCATGAAATTGAGAAACTTGGGGCTGGAGAGATGGCTCAGTGGTTAAGAGCACTGACTGCTCTTCCAGAGGACCTGGGTTCAATTCCCAGCACCCACATGGCAGCTCACAACTGTCTGTAGTTCCAGTTTCCAGTTCAAGGCAAATAAATAAAGTTTAAAAAAAAAAAAAAAAAAAGAAATTGAGAAACTTCGGTAAAGCCAAGGACACAGTTGATCAGACAAAACAACAGCCTACAGAACGGAAAAAGATTTCCACCAACCCTACAAATGACAGAGGGCTGATCTCTAAAATATATAGAAAACTAAAAAAACTAGAGCCCAAAACCTTAAATAACCCAATCAGAATATGGGGTTCAGAACTAAAAAGAAAATTCTCACAAGAAAAATTATAAATGGCTGAAAAGCACTTGAAAAAGTGTTCAACATCTTTAGCAATCAGAGAAATACAAATCAAAACAATTTGAGATACCACCTTACACCTGTCAGTTGGCTAAGGTAAAAGACACAGATGACAGCCTATGTTGGAGAGAATGTGGAGCAAGGGGAACACTTCTCCGTTGTTGGTGGGAGTGTAAGCTTGTATAGCCACTTTGGAATGCAGGACAATGGTTTCTCAGAAAATTGAGAAGTCATCTTCCTAAGGATCAAGCAAAACCACTATTTGGCATATACCCTAAAGATTCACATTCACACTCCAAAGGCATTAGCTCAGCTATGTTCATAGCAGCATTATTTGTAATACCAAGAACTTGGAAACAACCTATATGCCCCTCAACTGAAGAATGGATTAACAAACTATGGTACATCTACACAATGGATTACTACTGAACAGTAAGAAAAAATGATATCCTAAAATTTGCAGGCAAATTTGTATTTGGAGACTATCATCCTGAGCAAGGTAGCAGAAACCCAGAAAGATAAGCAGGAGATTTACTCACTCATTAGTGGACTTTAAGCAAAAAAGTAAAGGCAAAGCATGTCCAAGCTGCAAACCACTGAACAGCTTGGGATCTAAAACACATTGGACAGCCACCTTGGAGCCTATTCCCTCCAGAAGAACACCTGACCCAGTTTTCTCAATTTCTATAGAGAAAATTTTTATTTTTTTAAAGGCCCGTGTTATATTTATAAAGTTATTTTGAAGGTCATTTATTTGCTTCTACATTGTGATATTCAGGTGTTGCTATTATAGAACCACTAGATTTAGGTGGTGCTATATGGCTCTTTATATTGTATATAATCATTAACTGTCATATACTCATCTCTTCATCCTACTGGTACAAGCAGTATTTGTGTCTTAGGGAGCTATATTTTGTGCAACCTGCTCTGATTGTATCTGTGTCTTAAAGAGACACATTTGGTCCGATTTGTGCTTATGAAGACTATTACTCATATAGAACTTCTTGGTCCAATTTGGGCTCATGGTTCAAGTGGAGAAGGCATATTCTATGTCACAGGGATCCTCTGATGTTACAGGGTAATGGGTGTATTTGAGAGAGGGAGTAGAAGTTGCAGGTGATCACAAGTTCCAATGGGAGTATTGGTAGGGAGTATAGCCAGCAGGGGACTTCCCTGTCAGCCTGCAACTGGGGCAGCAATGGATGGGAGTGGGGACATGCGTTGTACCCTAGGCCAAATCCTATAAACTGACCTCTTTGACTCATTTGGAATAAGAGTCAATCACTTTATGGTCCAACAGTAGCTGACAGATTATGTGTCTCAGAAAGCCTAAGGTTGCATTGAGATGGGTGATTTGGGAGAATAGAATGAAATTTATAGATTGGGAAAAGTGATCCAATTGGGTGTGTTTGTGAAGAGGCTTCCCCTTAGGACATTTTGCTATTGGCCTACAACTGAGCAACCAATTGTTGAGGAGGAGGATGTGCTGTGCCCCAGGGCTTTAGTACTAGAAAATGGGCAAATAAAAATAATTTATTACTAATGTAAATGAAAACACATGACAGAAAAATCAGGGGATATATTCAGTACAGCAAGGAAGAATCTGCCTAATAAGTACGTATATCATTAACAGGAGAGATTTTAGATAATTAACCGATAAGGTTACCCCAAGGATTTAGACCAGAAAGATTTACTAAGGCTAACCCAAAAATATCATAAGGAAAATATATAACAAATTTTAAGTGGAAACAAAAGAAAATAAATTTAGAAGATAAACAAGGTTAACTAATAAACTTTTATCTAGATGAATTAAAAATTTTTAGACAAGGCAAAGAAGATATAAGTGACAAATAATTTTAACATCTTGTTGAAATTCTAGTTACTTGAACTGTTCCAAAAAATCATTTTGACCAAAAAATAACTTGTACAGTAAGACGCTGATTTCAGTTAAAACTTCTAGGTCAGTCTATCACTGAGGGAAGTCAGAGAAAGAACAGGAACCTAGAGTCAGAAACATAAAAACACAATGGTTGCTGAATTTATTTCTAGCTTGGTCCCAGAATGATACTTAAATAATTGTTTTGCACAACCCAAGGTAACCTCCCTAGGGATAAATAGAACCAGTTCCAGTGGGCTAGACCATTATTACATCAGCAGTCAGTGAAATTCCTTATAGATGAGGCTACAGGCCTAATCTAGGTTATTTAATTGAGATTGACCTGATTCTAGGTTGTGTCAAATTATTAGTAAAGGTAATTAACAAAATTAGTGTGCATTTTGAATAAATATGGGCCGACAGATTATAAAATATAGATGAAAGAAATACATGTCAGAGAACATGCACACTCTTAGAAGTGAACTATAAGCACAGATTGTTTAAAGGTACATATGTACATTTGAATGATCACAATATACATTAAACATTCTGATACACATATATCTACATTTATATGCATATATGTACCTAAGGGTTTTAAATGCCTAAGCATATGTATATTTAGCATTTTAGTTACAGTTTTTACCCAGGAAGAGATTATATTCATGTCAATAATGGTCTTGTTTACATATAAGAGGTATCATATGCATGTTTTATATCTTATTTATGAGCATAACACTGTGCATGGATAATAGCTCCTCTCACTGAAACTAGTATTTGGTGGGTTATTGGGGGCTTGATATTAAGATATCTGCTTGGAGTTTGGTAGCGTACATCAAAATAGTGCTAGGAAAAAAAAATCTTACTTGAGGAAGCACCAGGCACTGGATGTAACTTTGTAATGTTTTAGGTTGTTGATCTGAGAAATTACTGTGAAAAAAGCATTATAAAAATGCACAGGAAAAAGGTACATGTTGTATGAGGTTTCTAACACTGTACAGGGCAGGGATTTGACCTACCCATGGCCACTTTCCCCCCCAAAAAAATATTTCAGATGCTTATATTAATTTCATCCTGTTTGGCCTATGTCTCTGGCTCATTGATAACTAGCTCTTTTATCTTAATTCAACACATTTCTATTAATCTATCTGGCCACATGGCTAGTGGCCAGCTCACCTGTGTTTCTTTCATGATTCTTCTTTGGTGTCTGGATGAAGCTGTCTGACTCAGCATTCCTCCCGCCTAAACTTTAATTTCCTTGCCTACTTCTTTTGTAGTGCCATGCCATGGCCAAAACAATTTCTTTATTTAAAGAATGATTTCCACAGCATACAGACAGACATTCCCAACTCAGGTACATAAGTTGTAATATTCTTGTATAGTACTTTCAACATTTTGTTCAATGCAAACATTTTTCTAAAAAGCTTATGTTAGAAAATGTGCTAATTATGCAGCTCTGTTGTTGTAGCAGACACAGTTCTGACACTTGGAATTCTCACTGCTTAACAAACATTAATTTAATTAAAAACTGTCAGGAGATTAGTCTTAAGCTCCAAATGTTTACCTACATTAGACAGAACTGTGTCTTAAATCACTTACACAGAAAAAGAATAAGATGCCAATTTGTCATTGGCAGAAATGAGATACACTAAATAGTAGGGAGAAGATTACAGTGGGAAATTCCAGAACACTGGAGATCTATCTACCTACCTCCCTCTCTCTCCATCTACTTACCTTCCTTTCTCCCTCCCCACTTACCTTAAGTTACTTACTGGCTCAATAAATCTGACTTATCCTCTATCTTAATCAAGTCCTCAACATAACCTGTGATTTGACATTTAGAGTCTCAAGTAAAACAGCTGAACAGATTTATTTTCATTTCTTAGTAATTGAATAAAAAGTATTAATTTGTTTAGCAACTTGACAGACTTAAAAGTTGTTTTCTTTCTTTAAAAATTTAGCTTTTTTCTTTTCACAAAATAGCATAGTGTTGACTTTGAAGTGCATTCTTAGTGCTCATGAAGAACTTGAGACAAGGCAGTTAGAACCAATAAATATACCCAAGGAGCAGGTACAGAGACTGGTAATATGATATGAGATTAAGAGTTCACAGTCAATTTTTAAAACTATATGTTCAAGAACCAGAAAGAACAAAAGATTATTTACTTCTAGAAGAAAAATTATCCAAATTCACAAGCATGTCTTAATACTGTTATTATGATCACAAAAGTAGTTACCTAAGGAGAGGCTCATCCATCGTGGTAGTGGAATTAAGTTGCTCCTGCTTCCTGTCATTTTAAATATTTGTCCCATCTACTGGTTTAATAAACACTGTTTGGCTAGAGGCAGACCGAAAGTTTTGGCAGGGCTATCAGACTAAGAAAAGTCTGGCACCACACGGAGATGTCACAGAGATGCTAGAATATGCAGAGGAAAGAAGTTGAAATGCTGTTGAGAAAAGGTACCAAGCTGAATGGCTGAACAAGATAAGAAAGATGTGTTAGTTTAAGTCTAAAGACTTATCAAGCTATATGACTGAATTGCCTAGGTCCTGGGGCAAACAGCATAAAATTAATATAGGCATCTGTGTGTCTCTGTGGTACAGTGGGTCTGCGAGTCTGCTGGTCCCAGAACCTTGAGACTAGGCCCAAAAGTCTGGGACAAAAACTTTATACAACAAATGATGCACTAATGTGGGAAAAGTATACCCACATAAAGCCATAGTAAGCTTAAAAACAGTCTAGAGCATAGACATTGAGCCAAAAGCAGCTTCTGAGTTATGTCTCTCAAGTGGGCCATGGCAAAAAAAAAACAAAAACAAAAAACAAACAAACAAAAAAAACTGAGTGGTGTATGGAATTAAGTTCCAAAATGGTGTGTTTGCTGCATGCAATTTAAGCTGCAACAAGACTCATTCCTGAGCTTCAATGTAAGAAACAAGTTGCTTATGGTGGATTTAATGTTTATGTTCTCACAGACAAAAGGGAACAGAGTCAAAGAAGGTTTTGTTTTGTTTTGTTTTTAAGAGAGGCTTTCTAATTTGGCCTTAGAGGCAAAACATTTGTGAATCTTTTAAGAGGCCCTGCTGCCAGTCACTTAAATGGAGTTTATGAGCAGCAGACAACAGCATTTACTGGGTGATTATATGAACCCTAAAATTTCCCAGAGTGGTAATTGTGGGTCGTACCAGTACCTCAGCTAAGAAGCTAAATTCAGTGAAGTTAGACTAAAAGCTGTGTGGAGCCAGTCAGCCATTCTAGCTCAACCTTTAATCCTTAGCCAAATCTTGGAAGATTAAAGGGTATAGTCAGAAACAGAAAGAAATAAAGAGAGCTGGGTCGAGTCATGCACCCCAGGGAAGCCTTTAATCCTTAGCCCCACCTAGGAAGATTGGATGTTTGATGAGAAACAGAAAGAAATAAAGAAATCTGGGTGGGGTCAGCAACCCTAGGCAAGAAAAGGTGTGGTCAGAAACAGAAAAAGATAAGAAATTACAGTAAAAACATATTTTTTAAAAAGTACATGGTTTAGAGTGTGTTAAAAATATACATAGGTTTGAGAAAGAATATAAAAAGGAAAAAGAATGAGCAAGTCTTTAAAAAATTAAAGTAAAAATAAAATAGCAATATACCATGTAAGACAATGGAAAATACAAAGAGTGGCTGGATACTGTATATTACTGTCTTTCAGTTTTTTGACTATAAATGAAACAGTAAAAGCTGCTAAAAGACATTTGCTTATAAATGCTCTTGGAATAATCCAACCTATATATTTTGTAATTGAGTTGACTTTAAAATTGAAATAGAAAAATAAGGTATATTAGATAAGAGGTTTTATTTTTATTAATAAATTTAAAAAAAGAAAAAAAAGTCAACAGATTTGCCTTGCTCACAAGCTTCATATTAAAGAATAAATAGGTATAAGATGCAAGATTTTACTAAAAAATAAAAATAAAACATAATAGTAACTCTTAAAAAATAAGAAATATGAATCAAGAGTTAAGAACATTGTAAGAAACATTGTTCTCTGTTCTTTGGAAGCTGTTAACAGTGTAGCTGGGTGTACTACTGTCACAACCTTCAATCTTCCAAGTATCAAGGTTTTCTTTTATTTATTATGAATAAAGTCATACTTTTTTATACATGTATACCCTTGTTGAAACTCCCTTCCCTCTCCCACCCCTTTCAGTCACTCTTCTCCATGGTTAACAAGGTTGGCCAATATAATTCATTTTATTATAAGGTTTGTTCCAGTTGTGTAACACTGAGCCCACACATTGCTTGTTCTCATGTTCATAGGAATGTTCTTAAAAACTTCATCTGTGAGCTGTATGTTATTATTATATTTTCCTATGAGGACAATAGCCTTTTATTCCTGGTTCAGAGTTTTGGCAAAAGTAGGTTTCTTGGTTTGGTATCTATCATTTAATATTTTACATGGGTTTATGATGTAAACTAGATTAAAAATATGTTCATTTATTAATTCATATGAAAGCTTTTCTAAGGTAAAAATTAGTCTAGACTCAATATTATTTTGTTTTGATTGTTGATAAAATTTTTATTTTAGTCACTGAAACTTTGAAAATACTTCAAAGCTACACTTGGTTTAGAATTAATTTATTTGTATTATATTTATTTATTTCTTTATCTTATGAGTATATTTGTACACATGTGAGTATACATGCCACAACATGGATGTGATGATCAGATGACAGTAAGTAAGGAATGTTTCTCTTATTCTACCATGTAGGTTTTGGGGATAAAACTTGAATGATTAGTCTGGGGCAGGTGCCCTTACTCAGTCTAGAATATATTGTAAATTTAAGTCTAGAATTACCAGCCTAGACTATATTTAAGTTTATATACTATAAACAAATGTGTATATATATGTATATATATTGAGAAGTATTAAAGAGTTAACATAAGTTTGGAATAAACAAATGATAAAATTATTATATTAATTTTGCAGAATATTTAATAGATGTCTTAAATGTAGCTACACACAAAATATGTTCCAATACTTTAAAACTTGATTATGTCAGATATATAAGAAACATTGATGATAGTATAACAACTGAGCTCATGCTCAAAAAAAATATTAAGGCTGAAACTGGAATTAATAATATTCCTCTCTCCAATTATTTGTGTGTATTTTTGTTATGTAGCTGTGCATGCATAAATAATTGTGTGTTTTCACATGCATGGGAAAGACCAAAGGTCAACAAATGGCCCCTTCAGAGGTCATTTCTGAGGAACTGTTCACCTTGCTTTTGAGACAGAACCATCACTGGGACTTGGGATTCATTGAAAAAGTAGGCCAGAAAAACACTAAGCCTGAGAGTTCTTCCTCAGTCTGCTTCCAAAGTGCCAGGATCAAGACTGTGCACCATTTCACCATACTTTTTACATAGGTGGTAGGGGTCAAATTCAGGTCCTTGTATTTTCACTACAAGCATTGTATCAACTGAGTTATCTCCCCAAGACTACTCCCTTCCCAGTTATGGAATCTTATCTTCTTGTCCAAAGGTAATCACTATGATAAGAACTTTATTTCTTATTTATTTCTTTTTAATTCAGAAGCTAATGATCATTTCTAAAGCCTGGATTGCAGTGGATACAACATACCATTATTGTTAATTATAATGAATAAATGGTCTCCTATTTATGGAGAACATAGAGAACAAAATTCTTGTTAAGTTCCAAATTCATCATTCTTGTATTTTATTTTCCTTGTACAAAAAAATGTGAAGTTTGACAAATGCTTTATTTCTGAAATGCCAGCATATGTCCCACATATGGCTTAATTTGTCTGTATAACATGGAGATACTTAGTTTACACCTCTACAGTGTATGCATACACATACACAAAAGTGAGAGAGATATTTGAAATAAAACATTACATAAAAATAGTACCTCTTGTAGATTTGTTCTTGAAGTATCCTAGCTGTGGTAGCAAAGCACAGTGACATTCATTTATGATATAAGCCACAGAAGAATAAGACATTGAATATTTTGGCATAAAAATAAATATTTTGACAAACATAGTTATGTTTAATTCTGCTTTTGGAAAGGTGAAGTGATAAAAAACAAACCGATTTGATTCTATGTCATATATATCTACCTTGCTAGCTATACAGAGAATCATATATGCATATGTCGCATATTTATTTGTATTTGCTATAAAAATGGCAAAAAACCCTGTCTGAGTTACTTTCTGGTTCAAGAGTAAAACTCTAGAAATTTTTACTTATTGCTATTCAATTGAATTTGAAATATGTAAAAATTATTTTGTTATAAACAAGTAAAAAATCTAAGTTAATAGGTAAGACTAATGATGCGTTTTGCAGTTTCTGGAAATTTCTTAAGCTTAATTGTTATTTTACTATTTTTTTTGCATCCAAAATTGTTTTTCACAATAATGTGTCCTACTCAAGTACCCCAATTCTGCATGTTGACTCTGCCATTCCTTGGATAGTGCTTAGAGTTTAGAAAACTTGCTTAGTCATGATTTTTTTATTTTTAATTTAGAGCTATATCTAGGCCAGAATTATAGGTATTTATTTTAATATTCATTATTATCTTAATGGAAAAGCTGAAGGACTTCAATGAATCATAAAAGCAAGGATCTTCAGAAAATAACATTTTAACTTTTTAAAAGAGAGATTCTCTAAGTGTCCAGACCTCCCAGAGGACCATTTTATGGTACATTGTTAAAATCACAGCCTGAGTCCCCAAGCAGAGTTGCAATGAACAACTGCTGCTGCTGTGTATCCACAGTTCACTCATCAAATTGAAATGCTAAGAATGTAACAAGTCCAAGTATTCTCCTGTTATTCTAATTGAAAAAATCCGCAAGATAATACATCTATTAGTTTGTTCATATTACATTATTGCATGCATTGTATTAAAAATTATGTAAATGGGTTAGGGTTAGGGTGGCCAAATTAACTCTCATCTCATATTAAATGTTTAAAGATTGTTACAAAACATATATAGAAGACATTCAAAACACTTGCAATATACCTTTTAAATAAAACAATAAATGAGAAGGTATGGATTTATTCCTGTCTAAAGAAACTAAAGTGTGATCAAGAAAGACCCCCTTAAAAGTCTCCAATGGAAACCGATGACCCAAATTATTCAGCATTTCAGAGCACCTCTGTTGCAGTTTCCTCTGAGCTCTGAATCCAAAACTACCTCAAAAAGACTGGCTGAGATCACCCAGCCTTAGAGACTATGCCATTAAAGATTTGTCACAATCTTAATCTTTTCTTTGGATTGTCAGTGCCTCCATTCAGCAGGAAGTAGCTTAGAGAACTATTAGCCACATTTCCAAAAGAAGGATTATTGATGTGTGTGTTTGTTTACAGTATTGGTTATAAGTCATTTATTATAAATAAAGCAGGAAAAGGGATAGTAGATTTGAGGTTCTTCTTGTTTTAAAAAGTAAGAAGGGGGAAATGTAATGGGATTATATTGTTTCTGTTTTTTGTTATTGTACATAATTGTCCTGCCTACTGTTTTAATAAAAATGCTGATTGGCTGAAGGCAAACAGAAAGCATAAGTGATGCTACCACACTAAGTAATCTCTGGGAACAAGATGAGCAGAGCAGAAATGCTGCAGAGATGTCAGGAATGCAGCAGAAAAAAGTTGAAATGCTGCTGAGAAAAGGTACTCAGTGGCATGGCTGAACAAGAATCATGAGTTAAGATGAAAGAGCTAGCTGGTAATATGTTTAAGCCATAGGCTAAACAGCATGGTATTAATTTCTCCATACTTTCTGATTAGTGGAGGACTCCCTTTTGCTCTTCATCCCCAATAAATCTAAGAAAAAACAAACTTTAAAATTGATTTAAAATTTGTAGTTCAAATTGTAGCGGGAAACCAGAAGCTACCCAGGTAAACTCTGATGATGTCAAGGAACCACAGCCGGGCAGGGTGTAGTCAACTGGAAAGAGCCCCAGAAGAGGAAAGAGCCGGGCCCTTTTTTGATCTGTCGCGTGGTTAAAAAAAAAAAAAAAAAAAAAACACTCAGTTTAAACCTCTCCTGCGTGCTATTTCTCCCTTTTCCCCTCTCAATGCCCCCTATACCATAAATGACTTTAAAATAATAAATATTACCTAAATATATAAATATAACAGCCTAATAAGTTACGTGTCATCTGGTGCCCAATGTGGGGCTGTTTTCACAAAACCCGGTTGGGTCTCCTAGCTGCAGGGCGGGAGCTATCTTAGATTTGGGGCTTGCTCCTGGCCACATAAATCTCCTGGAAGCACCAATGAGAACCCTGAGTGAGTGAAAATCTGAGATACCGAGCATCTGTACATTGGCTACTGCATTCAGCTGTGATAGTGCACACTGATAAAATTTGCTAAAAAAAGGGAAAGGCTGCACCAAAAAAATTTAAATTGCCATTTTATTCCAGGTGCCACTGCTGCTGTTGCTAAATACAACTACAACACCTGCTAGTCATAAGTCCTCATTACATCTGAATAAAATAATCATTTTTTTCTTTTATAATGTCTGATAAAATAACTGTTCAAAATTTTACCCACTTTTTCACAACAGTGATAAAATATTATTTTCAAGATTATACATTTAGAGGCTCTCACAACCCAAGAGTTCTTTTATTTTGTGTAGTAATATACTTTATACCTAACTATTTTAAAAAATCCCAACATAAAAATAAACATATACTCAATAGGGTGTTGAGATATGTAAAAATTCTAACACAACTTAACTTACTAAGATATATAATATAAATAAATATTTTGAGACAATTAAAAAGCTCATTTCCTCCATAGAGGAGAGGTCTATATTAACTAAAAAAAATACAAAGTTTATATTAATAAAAAACTAAAATACCAATGAAACATGTTTAAAAGGAAAGAGGAAAGAGCCTGGCCCCTTTTTGTCCTGTGGTGTGGTTAAAAAAAAAAAAAAAAAAAAAAAAAGCCACTCAGTTTAAACCTCTCCTGCATGTTGTTTCTCTCTTTTCCCCTCTAAATACTCCCTATATCATAAATGACTTTAAAATAATTAATATTATCTAAATATATAACTATAACAGCTTAATAAGTTCCATGCCACCAAATAACACTAGAGTTAAAATGTCAAAAAGAGAAAGAAATTTATAATGTGAATTAGGAAAAATTATCATAAGACTATTTTTTATTATTAGAAAATTCTGAGAAATAGATGATGTCTAGTATTCTCTGAGTCTAATTAATAAAATAGTAGCTTGTATAAATTACTCCACAACTTTGTAACCAGTTTTTCTTAGAGAGAGAGAGAGAGAGAGAGGGAGAGAGAGAGAGAGAGAGTGCAGTGGAATTTCCTGTGTCACATGTATTCTCTTTAGAGAGCACAGCAGATATAAAGGATGATACTACCCACATTTCCAAGCACTGGGTGGCTTTCCATACATTAGATAAGATAGGGAAGGCCACTGTGGGTAATGAGATAGAATGCAGTAAGTATATTATGCTAATTTGGCTGTAGTAGGTAATGATCTCAGAGCAGAATGCTGAAGTAGAACTCTATAGTTGCAACAATGAACAATTCCATTTGCTCATTGTCTTCTCTGTGTTGCTTACCTTTGATTGCTTCTCCACTTTGAGATTCCAATGTAGTCTTTTATCTTAATTTAAATTTTCCTCACCTCTCCCTTCTCTTCTGCCTCCTTGTCCTACACATTTTTTCATACTTTTTCTCCCTTGGGTGGCCATATGATTGGGCATATTTTATTCTTCTTATTTATGTGGGTGCACATGGATGTTATGTTTATGTGTGTTGGAAGGAGGGATATAAGTTATGTGTGTTCACGTGTAAGGGTGTGTGTATGGTATGTTTATATGTGTGAGGGTGTGTTTATGTGTTTACCTTTTGTTGTTCTAAAGATTAAACCCCTTTCTTATGTTTGCTAAACAAGCTCTTTAACACTAAGATAGGTTTGTAGATCATCTCTGTAATTTTGTTGGTCTATGATTAATTAACACTGATTTTAGAAACAGGATTTTTCATCACACTTTATTTTCTCACATTCTTTTAAGTATTTAATTGCTTTGTTTCAGATGTCCTACTATTTGAAGTCTTTATAGACAAAAATGAAATTCTTGTGTGGATGTTACTTAGCATGAAAGGTGATTCAGAAAAGTTTGAGGATATCACTTAAAAGAATATTTTCTGATAATGTAAATTTATGGCTTTGAAATGCATAAAAATCATAGTATCACCATCCCCAGGATTCCATGGTGCTTTTGTCAAATATATAAGGTTAAAATAAAATAGTTACCTCACAATGTTTAGACCCATCTATTTATCTTACATTAATATTTTCTAACTTTGGTTTATTATTTGAAAATGAGGTGGCTGAGGTAAACCTAAGATTTGAATGAAGGGTTGTCCTATGAAAACGAGACAGAAAACTGACTTCCAGGTTGGCATAGCTGCAAATCTTGTGCTTATTTTTAAATAGACCTAATGTGTCTACTGTGAATAAACTGATTAACTCCTTTTTCTTTTTCTCCCATCCCCTTCCCTCTTCTTCTCTCCTTTCCATGTTTGTTCAGTCAGTTTTTACTTAGTCTGTATTTGCATTATTTGCTTTATGCTTTGGATGCCATTATTTACCTCTGCAAAGCGGAGAATTTATTCGAATTTTAAATTGCGAACTTACTAAATTTACCATTGTGTCATCTAAAATCAGCTTGATTCTGACTGCTTTTTTGAAGCTGTCAACAGGAAAGCTAGAAGAGACATTCCTGAAGACTAAAGCTCATATCATGTATTCTAATATGCTGCTACCCCAAGATGTCTAATAATTCCCATAATAAATCTATGCATGGAGTAGTATTAATCCATTTAAATCAAAGGGTAATATGAGTTCATGGGGCATGCTTTTCTTAAATACAAAACTGAGTTACAGATAAGCCTATTTTATGCCTTGAGTCATGCTTAACTTCACCTGGAGTCTCTCTCTTCTCTTCTGTAACTTACTTCTCTTTCTCTATCCATTCTGTGCATATTCTTTCTTTTTTTTCTTTTCTATGTTGAAGACAAGGGAAAATATTCAGCTTAGTGCTTAGATTGCAAATAATTCATGGGCATATTCTTCACAAATGACAATTAAATTTAAATATCTGGAATTCACTAAATACTTTTAGTTAAGAAAATACGTGAGCTATATAGATTTCTGCTTAACATAAAGTTGATCAGCCTCCCGATCCTATTTTTCTGATTACAACAAAACATAACTACATAATAATTTTTTAAATACACTTGTATTTCAGAATACCTAGAAGTTGGTTTATTTTGAAAATACTTGGTCTGACATCTGCATCTTATGGTTTCCTTAGTATTATAATATATTTTGGTAATGAGTGAAAAATGGAGAAATTTGATATACATTTAAACATTTTCTGTCTGATAAACAATTTTAAACTACATTTGTAAAATAATTTACAGCAGAAAAATTAAAAGCTACCAAATCATCCATGATACCTTGTCAACTGGACAAACTAGAAGAATATTTACTCTTCCAATAAATCACTGAGAATTAACTTTCCCAGTGAATCTATGAAAAATGAATGGATTGTTTAAAACAAGAAAAGATTGCTGCAAATAAATTAATAGAGCAGTCAATTTGGTTATTAGCTGAGGGATTGATTATTTGGAATTATCAATTATTAGCATCGCAATAATTTTTTTAAAGTCCTAAGATTTTTTAGAAATGGAAATGGATACAATATAATTATGTGATAAAAGTTTAATTATGTATTAAATAAAGAGAAATTAATATTTCTTTTTTACAAGTCTTGCAATAGCATGAATAAATGGCATATAACTTTAAAAGTGCAATTAAAGTTAATGATTTCTGTGCTATTTATTCACTTGGGTGGGTTTTACTTCAAAAATCTAGCTTTAAATCTTTTTCAGGCTTTTTGGTAGTTTTAAAGTTATTGTTTGTCTGCAACATTTCTTCTGCCTTATTCTGAGTCTCCTCTACCTTTTTAGAGCCTCATAGAAAATGTTGAAGGTGTCTTCAATCATTTTAGAGGTAGGGATCTCCTTATGCTCTTTCTCCAGTTTGCATTTGGTTTTCTTGGACACATCCAGGTCTGTAGTGAGTTTCTCTCATCCCTGGATAAAGAAGAATTCCCCCCAAAAAATTGTTTTTGGTTACTATATTCAGAAAAAAAATGGCAGTTGCTTTTCAGTGATTTCAAATATTGGCATTTACAAGGACATGTAAAGAGTCAGGTTTATCTGTCTTAAGATAATGTCAGCTGTTTACTTCATTTCCTTCAAGTAGGGCATCAAAAGTGATTATAGGCACCCTAATATTAAAAAATTATGTTTATAATGTTTTACATTTTTAAATTATATTATTCTACCTTCCCTTTCCTCACTCAAGCCCTTTCTTCCAAGTTCACTCTCAGATTAATGGCCTCATTTCTCTTTATTGTTGTAATATATTCCTAAATACATAAACCCAACATCTTCAGTCCATATGGTTTCAGTTTTATATGTATAAGCTCTGGGCTGAAGTAATTTGGGACTCTACCCTGTGGATGGCCAATTCTCTAGCTCTCAGCAGTTCCCAGCTGCCTACAATTCTTTGTCTGAGGTTAATTACAGTGAGCTCAGTGATTATATTTTAAAGAGTAGTGGTTCTATGCACATGCCTTTATTTGAATATGCCATATATTTTCTTACTTAGTTCATTTGTCACCTGCTTATTCAGGTAATTATATCTATTTTATTCATGAATAAAGAAAAATTTCAGAAAGGACTGTTCACTATGAATATAGCAGCTAAAACTACTGGTGTGATTAGCACAGCTTCTAGAAACCATGGCTCTCTTCCAGTAATAGAAATGAAGTAAGCAGTGATTATTCTCCCATAGAATGTAGGACAAGGTCATACACTTCAGATTCTGCATTACCAGTTGTTGAATCTTGTGGAATGATGTCTAGCTCCATTGTCTAGCTATCCCAGCAGCTAGTGATACAGGGAATTACAAGAGTAAAAATATCCTGGCTGGCTGAATCATTTTCTTCATCTTAAGAACTGTCTCCACAAAGTACTCCTAACATTTTATTGTCCCTAAGCTCATCTCCAGAATTCCCATGTTTTGCTAATTCTCAGTTTTTATATGTATGAAAAACATGTCAGTCATTGAGAATGGTAGATGTTAGGACACCATTGATACTGTTTTCTTAATAAGACAATTCAAACCAAATCTGTTGTCTGTGAATCTATATGAGTAATTTTCTTTTCTATTGACTCCTCTATCAAACAAACAGCCTAAAAATAAATATAAAATTTATACTTTTTATTTACATCTTCTCAGCTGTGCTGAGAGTCTTTACTATGTGCACAAGACATAGAGACACCTAAGATATCTTGTATTATTAATTTAGCTAATCAAAGCTTCACATTAAAGTTTGAATTTACTAGCTAAATAATATCATTAAAATATAATTTTGTTGCAAAATTAAATGAAACAACCAAAAAATGACAAAGGCAATATGGAAAGTTAAATGTGATAAACTGCTAGTGAATAATTCAAGGTATGCAAGTGCTGGCAAATCAAAAGATTGTAATAAATTCCTTCATTTGATTTATGCCAAAATATTTTTGGCCAATGTTTTCATTTTTTTATTATTAAATGATTTCTAGTTGCATGAGGTTTGTGGCCCAAACTTTCAGTCCTTACCAGAAGTTTGACTGACAGTCTGGAAGTCCAGCAGAAACACATGCAGTCTCACAGAATTGCACAGAGGCTTATATGACTTTTATGTTGATTGGCTTGGAGCCCAGGCTTATATAATTTGCTAGCTCTTGCTCTTAAAGTAACTTGTCTTTCTTATTGTATTCAGCCATTTGGCTCAGTACCTTTTCTCAGCAGCATTTCAAATTCTTTTCTCTGGATCTCCTGGCATCTCTGTGGAATCTTTGCTCTACTCTGAGATGTTCCCAGAGTTTTCTTAATCTAGTATCCCTGCCCACACTTCTTGTCTGTCTCTGGCTAATCAGCTTTTTATTAAACCATAAGAGGAACAAATATTTAAACACACCATAATCTCACTACGATTGCTAGCAATATGTTGAAGTTGTAATAAATATTAAAACTGTCTTCAAGTAAGATGTAAATGGCTTTAATATTCTTCTCATCTCTCAAGGACAGGTCTTTATAAGCTATAGCTTGCCTAGACAGCATTTCTCAGTTTCAAGGGAGTTGAAAATTAAGGCTAGAATGAGGTTGTATCATTATTTTCTTTATAGTGTGGTAGTGAAAGTAGCTGCATCTGTGACAACAAAGTCCATGTGGACATCCTCCAGATGTGAGCCAGTAGGGAAAGAAAGGCCCCAACTGTAGAGTTAGTAGACTAACTACTCAACATTTACAGAATCTTCTGGAGCTAACTCTTGACTGTCTAACTTCAGTATTGTCCTTATGTTTATGACTTAAAAAGTGACCAAGCTTTGATATTACCTCCTTTTAGGCTTCCTAGGACAAATTGTAGCATAGGGTTATACCTCCCATCTTTCAGAATTCAAAAAAGAAAGAAAAAAAAAAAGAAAAAAGAAGACTTCTGAGTAAATTTCCACTAATATTTTTCTCTCTTCACTATTTCTTTGTCTTCACAGAGTTTGTATTTTTAGTTTTAGAAAATGTTCATTTTAATAGAAGCCAGACTAATCTACTGAACATCTTCGTAGTGGATAATTACTGTTATAGGAGAAGTTATTTACTGCATTCATACCGTGCCTCATCATTCTCAATTTTTAAGCAGTAATAGATATAACCCTGTATGCCACAGAGAAAGTTGTGTGAGTCACTTAACTTAGCAATTTCCTTTTCAGTTACAGCCCAACTATTAAATTGTCTCTAGCAAAGCAGCCTTCTTACCATATTTAATTTTCATGTCTACTAGTGCATGTTGTTTATTTACATTCACCTACACTGCAAAATAAAATACTAAATTCAGAAAAAAGAAAATTGATAGTTTTCCAAACTAAATTAGCAGTTTAAAAAAATATACTAAGGCCTCTTTTCTGTTATAGATGAGATAAACAAATGTTGATGGACATGACCTCAACAAATACTTTTTTAAATTTATATAAACATATTCAACTAACAATTCATTTTAGTTTTAATTTATATCATAGTGCTAGAAACATTTGTAGTTTGTTCTAGCCAAAAGCCTTAGTTACTGAGATGCACATTAAGATTTTACTTATATATATCTTTACTTATCTATTCTAGTTCTCAAAGAAATAATTCATGTGACCTAAAGAACTGTGTAATGAGGTGATGTTGGTAATGTTGTAAATATTTTCCTTCCTACTGGTTTAATAAAAAGCTGATTGGCCAGAGACAGACAGGAAGTATGGGTGTGGGTAACAGAAGGAAACTGTGGGAAACTATGAACATTACAGACCAGAACAGAGCCGCTATGGTGGTGCAACAGAGACATGGTGAAGAGACAGCAGCAGATGCAGAGGAAAGAAGCTGAAATACTGCTCTGAGAAAAGGTATCAAGCTGCATGACTGAACAGAACCATGGGTTGAGTTAAGATAAAGGAGTTAGCAAGTTCCATATCTGGGCCTTAAGTCAATCAACATAAAAGCAATACAAGCATCTGTGTGATTATTTGAGCCTAAGCGGCAATGCAGCTGAGAGCAGGTTCAAACCTCTGGACAAGACCCAAAATTCTGTGTCAGAAACCTAATACAACATAAGTGAATTCCAGTGCCTTTCCAAATAGAGAGCCAGACACTCTCATGGCAACAGGAACTGAGGTTCTACCTCATAAGGAGTTGATCAAAAATGATGCAGAGAGAACCACAAAAGCAGAATAAAGTGTGGATGTAAACTTTCCATATTTGTGTAGAAAACCTATAATATATACATATATGTGGATTGTTTATCTCATTTAAATCAAAATCAAATGGATTTCTGATAAACTATTAACCACAGCTTTTAGAATGGGAATTAGGTTGGTACAAAGTAACATAAATTTCCCAAAAGTTTGTCATACTTTCTCTTTAGCTATTTGTTTTACTGACTTTAGTCCAAAATAATCAAGAACATTGGCATCTGTAAGTACTAAGTAAATTTTCCGCACTATAAACACAAGCAAATGGCATTCCTACTGTGTTTCTCAGCATTAGCATTGTTTGCATGTTCCCACCAGTGGAATTTTGACTATAATGCCAAACCATGGTTGTCAACTTGACTGGATCTTGAATCCATTAAATGACATTTTTAGGTGGATCTGTCAGTGCAGTTCCAGAAAGAACAGGGAGAATAGACCTTCACCCGGAGCAGACAGCATTTTTTCTGCAGAAAGCCAGATTGAAAAAAATCTCTGAGGGAAAGCTTTTTATTGGTAAGTATATCTATTTTATTGCTGCTTTTGTGTCTGAGATCCTTTCCTAGTATCAGAACCCACCTTCCCTGGGTTTCCAACATAAACTGAAGATTGGTGGCTTGCTAAGAATCCATCATCTTCCAGAATGAATTAAAACTGTATCAGCCTGGTACACTGATCAGCTATTATGTTCTCCGTCTCTACAGTGTGCAGACAGACATTTTTGTACTACCCAGTGAATATCATATGTAGCAATCTTGTAAATCCCCTTAATAATATTCCCTCAGCTGTGTTTCTCTACAGAATCTTAAATAATTTATCAACCCAGTAACCTGAAAATAAAGGCAGAAAGGAAAATCATCATTCAGAGTTATTTTTAGAGCTAAACTTGAAAGGCTGTAAAACACCATTAACAAGATCCCGAAATGGGAGACTTTATGCAGACAAATAGTCTTCCCTATGAAAAGTATTGGAAACAGGTTGGGTAAGTGCCATGTGTCTGATATACAGAAAAATTAAGGTACAAATTTCTTGCATAGATCCTTCATAGAATCGTAACATAAAACACACACACACACTGCAGTTGATAAAACAATCAATTATAATTATAATCTCTATAATTTTTTCTATGTTAAAATTGTATGTACTGTTTTAGTAAATTTTTTGCTAGAAAATCTACTGTATCTATTTAAAATTGATACACCTTATGTTATATGTGTGTTTGTGTGTATGTGTAAGATCACACTATATTAAATCTAGTTACATCATTAAACATAAAGTGATTTTTTGTAATCAAACTACAGTTTTGTTAGTAATTTAGGGATTATTTTTACTTAATGAACTTAGCTTTATAACTGACTTAAGTTTTTTAATGCGTCTAGTGGAAATGGTAGCATTTTTCTTCTCCCCAAGTATGCTCTCTCCTTGCTTGCCAGAGTGTTGTACTTGGTAAGATCTGGGAAACCACACTGAACAATTTTACTATAAAAACCCATCACTGACTTAGCATCCACTTTGGTTTCCATGGATTACCTACAACTAGGCAACTAGCATCAATGGATTTCATATAGTATGTTTGCTACATTTTGTGTGATTTCACAAAGGCTCCTGCTAAAATCAACTATGTGATAATAATGCTGTCAGAAAGTGAAAGATGCAAAGGAACAAAGTAACCCAAGATCTAATCTTTTTAACTGCATCTGAGCTACATTTCAGGGCAGAGACTTCTTTGTGAGTTTTATTAAGTTTCTCCAACACAGACATTAATGTGAAAGAATGTGGAGCATATTTGTTGAGCACTACTTCTGTTACACTACCTGACACCAGTTATTCTTAATATAACATGTGCAAGTCTCTTGGTTCTAAATGGCATTTCCTTCCATGAGGCTTGGTCTTCAGAAGTTGTGCAATATCTCATAATTGGTTTGAGACTATCATTTTCCAACTTTCCCTAAAAGTGTTTTGATGTATATAAAAAGCTTTAAAATGGTTTATTTAAAATAGTTGGCCAGAAGCATGAGGAATGTGGAATAAGAACCGTAGAGTGATTTATTATATTCTGTGGTAATATGCTGTATATTGAATAAAAATAGTCTAAAATATCAAATGACAGAGACACTCACAGAGCCAAACCATGAAGGTCAGAGACTGGTGACCCACATGTTTAATCCCATCACTCCAGAGGCAAGGTTCAAGACCTAAAAGAGCCAGGTGTTCTGGTACATGCCTTTAAGCACTAGGAAAGTTGAACCTGAAAGTGAGATATCTCGGGAAGAAATAAAGATAAGGCCAGAGGAGATAGGACTTCTTTCCCTGGCCTGCCAGTATCCATTTTGGCTCAATACAGAGAGGTTAGAATGGGAAGATTTGTGGAGACAGGCCTGAAAAGCTGTCTGGATGAGGGACCATGGTTTGTTTATCTCTCTAATATCTGGCTCTTCCCCAAAATCTGGCTCCAGGATTTTGTTATAATACCAAATAGAATTCATGCAATAATAATATTTCTTGACTTTTAAAAATATCTCAGCTGCCTTTGTTCAGTGTGGCTTTGTTTAATTGTTCCAGCTTATTTTCTCCTTGCCTCCCTTAGTGGCATTGACATATTCTTCTGAATGCAAACCTCCCCAGGAGATACTTTGTCACACAGCCTGAGTCATCTACCAAAAGCAATGACAGCATGCTGTGGGAGGTCTTTTGTGTGTATGCACCTCTTTTCACTGAAGGAAAGCACTATGAGAATGAACTTCTAAATGCTTTAAATATGTTGGTCTAACAGGGTTGCCATTATGAGCAAAGGTAATAAAACAGTCTTTTCAAAAGCTGAAGCTGCAAAATAGATGAGCTAGAAAAAAGAATACAGAGAACAAGTGTGGGCAGGCATTCTGGAGAGTGACCTGCTCCCTTCAGAAGTTTCTTGCTAATGGAAATCACCTCCTCCAATGTCCAACTTTTCACTTTTCAATGTATAAAGATCCCCGAAAGCCCTTAGTCTTTTCTCTGAAAAATTTGATGCTGATGTCTAACACAATCCTTTGTTTCTAGAGTTTACTTCTTTTATAGAGAATATTGATAAAAACTATCATGAAATAACAACAACATAAAATTTTCCTTACAAGTCATAGGGTACTCATGTTTTTTGACAGCAAGTCTTTGAAGACTGTGGTATTTTCTCTCAGTCAGTGCTGGTTTTGAGGTGAAGTGCTGTTCTCTTCTAACCATTGTTGGTCCTGAGTCTCATTTTCCCATCCAATGCTCAAATAACTGTGTAGGTAGACTTCTTAAAGATGGTCTTCTTTCTAGTATTCTAATAATTATTCTTGTAGACCTCCTGACTCTGTCTCCAAAATGTCTTCAGCCTTATTACATTGCTTTCTGAAATAAACATAAATTCCCAACCTGAACAATTAGCCAACTTTTTTCTGTACTTTCTCACATGTGTTTCATTGCTTTAGTTATAATTTTAATTATTTTACTAAGATCTGATTTATCTTATTGGTATTAATGCTGTCCTTAAATGTATGCCTGTGCATCTAGTATGTCAGTTGCCAACATAGAACTTAGAAGGTGTGGTTTCCTGGAAATAGAGTTACAGAAAGTGGTATAACACCATATGACAGTTGGGAATTAAATTTGTTTGTCTGAAATGGCAGGAAGTGCTCTTAACCACTGAATTATCTCTCCAGACTTGATGGTAAACTGTATTTGAATTAATTCATCTTTTCCAATTGTATGTATATAAGCCTATTTTTAGTATTGCTTCTTCATATCTGGCTAAAAATAGTTATTATTTCCTATCTATTTATTGTTCACTCTATCATTTTATCACTTCCTCTAATGTGGAATACTCTTTCAATGTAGGTTTTCAGATAAGAGATGACTGAAGTATGACTTAATGTGTTACACATAGGGGTTCACAGCTACCAATTGTCACAAAGAAGAATCCAGATGACAAAAATCTAAATGATCTAATGAATAGAGGAGAAGGTTGAATAAATAATGGGAACAGGAGTAGCTGAGGAGTGACAGAAGGATAAAAGACGTGTGATAATGATTCACATAAAAATTGATTTTAATGTCCTTTATGAAGACTGATGAAGTAAAACAATGTCTCATATTTCCCCAGAGATGACTTGCTAGAGAGGCTGGGAAGAATCTAGGAAATCCACTAAATATGCATCCCAGTACAAATCTGAGGTCACCCTGTACATGGGGAACTAGTAGATAAAAAATGACACCAATGAGGAACTCTGAAATAGTGCATCATAAGAAGTTAGATAATTTCTACAAGATTGTAAAATCTATGGGAAATGAAAGCACGCTCTATCTTGAAGAAGGACTGTGATTTTTTGACATGGAAATTGAGTAAGCTGCTTATAATTATGGTGCTTTTAAGACACTTCAAGTTAGAAATAAATTGAGTAATAAAAGTCAGTTGACACATACACACACACACACACACACAAATAAAAAGAAGTTAGATAAGTATAGTGTGAGTGGAGACAGGTATCATGGCAGGGGTGATGTCCATGAATTTGAGCAGTCCATCATTGTGAGAATAAGAGGAATGGAGAAAAATTTAGTGGATAAAAGAAAAACAAGACAGTATTTCATTTTAGAAAATAGATTTAGCACCAAGGAGGCTCCAGGCTCAACCTACGGATTATATAATGAAATGAGAGAAATGATGATTAAATATCACAATGTTTTACATTAGAAATCTTCTACCAAAGGCAATCTACAGATTCAATGCACTGCCTATCAAAATCCCAACACAATATTTTTTGGACCTTGAAAGAACAATACTCAATTTCATTTTAAATAACAGGAAAGCCAGGATTGCCAAAACAATTTTACTCAACAAAAGAACCTCAGGAGGTATCACCATCCCTGACTTCAAGCTATACTATAGAGCTACAGTAATAAGAACAGCCTGATACTACCATAAAAACGGACTTGTGGACCAATGGAATAGAATTGAGGATCCAGACATTAACCCAAAAACCTATGAACACCTGATCTTTGACAAAGAGGCCCAAAACATTCAATGGAAAAAAAAATAAGTATATTTAACAAATGGTGTTGGCATAGCTGGATGGAAGTGTGTAGAAAAATGCAAATAGATCTGAGCCCGTCACCCTGCACAAAAATCAAATCCAAGTGGATCAAAGACCTCAACTTAAACCCAGCCACTTTGAACTTGATAGAAAAGAAAGTGGGAAATACACTTCTACAAATTGACACAGGTGACCACTTCATAAATATAACACCAGTGGCACAGGCACTAAGACCAACAATCAATAAGTGGGATCTCCTGAAGCTGGGAAGCTTCTGCAAAGCCAAGGACACTGTCAATAGGACAAAACGCCAGCCTACAGAATGGGAAAAGATTTTCACCAACCCTACAAGTGATAGAGGACTGATATCTAAGACATATAAAGATCTCAAGAATTTAGAGCCCAAAACTGTGAATAACCCTATCAAAAAATGGGGTACAGATTTAAAAAGGGAATTCTCAGCAGAGGAACTACGAATGGCTGAAAGGCACCTGAAAAAGTTCTCTTCATCTTTAGCCATCAGAGAAATGCAAATTAAAACAACTTTGAGGTACCACCTAACACCTGTTAGATTGGCTAAGATAAAAGGCACAGATGGCAGCCTATGTTGGAGAGGATGCAGAGCAAGGGGAACACTCCTCCATTGTTGGTGGGAGTGTAAGCTTGTTCAGTCACTTTGGAATGCAATATGGAGGTTTCTCAGAAAATTGAGTATCAATCTCCCCAAGGACCCAGCAATACCACTTCTGGGTGTATACCCTAAAGAGGCACATTCACATACCAAAGGTATTAGCTCATCTATGTTCATAGCAGCATTATTTGTAATAGCAAGAACCTGCAAACAACCTAGATGTCCCTCAACTGAAGAATGGATTAACAAACTGTGGTACATATACACAATGGAATACTACTTAGCTGCAAGAAAAAATGATATCCTAAAATTCGCAGGCAAATGGATCGATTTGGAGAATATCCTCCTGAGCGAGCTATCACAATCTCAGAGAGATAAGCAGGGGATGTACTCACTCACTAGTGGTCTCTAAACAAACAAACAAGAAAAAAACCAAACATGCCCAAGCAGCAAACCACAACCACTGAACAGCTTGGGATCAGATACACCCTGGACTGACCCTTCGAACCCCACTCCAACTATAGGAACTCCTGACTCACTCTTGAGGGAGGAGGGAAAAAACTGGATTTGGCCAGGAGTGGAGACTGATCCAAGCATTATTGGGTCAGTGGGACCATAGGACTGTCTGCTCCCTGCCCAGGGAAGGGATGGGGAGTTGCAGAGAAGAAAAAATGTCAAGAGGTGGTTGGTGGGGGAAGGGACCTTGAATAAGGAAATACAGGGATGGGAAAAAAAAAAATTTCAGAGGGAAAGCTGAACACATAGTAAATATATGTGTAGCAATCTTATTTGCATTACCACCCTTGATAAGCCATGCTTATGATACTTATCCTCTTCATAGTTACTGTTAACTTTTCCTCATTTTAAATTCATGTTACTGTTTTTTTGTTAAATACAAAATAAAAAAAAAAGAAATCATCTAAATGTTCCCTTTCTTCTACATACATCTGTATCTCTGAGGAAAGCTGTGCTCAGTCTGTGAGAGAAGATCTTTGTTCCTGTTATACCATATGCACATTTGGAAAGACCCCCACTGAGGTTTTTCTCTAGTGATCAGTTCCCCTTAATGCACTGGCTTACAGGAGAAAACAAATGGAACTGCTTGTCAACTGTTAAGGATAAAACCAACTCCCAGTTAAAATGTCACACCAATTTGTAACTGTTTTTCACCTTCAGTCATTTCATCAATAATGCTATTGCTTGGCACCTCGAGGCTTCCTTCAGTAAGAATATACAATCTTTGATTTAGTTGCCAGAAAGAGTGAGAAGCCCATCAATCAATGAGTCACTCAGGCTTCTTGAATGACAGCATGGGCTTTATGATGCCTAACTTTGACCCTATGATAGATATTTGTTAAGAAGACTAAATAATGTAAAATAAAGCCTGTGAAAAACCTCTGCATTGCATTGTTATAACAAGGGCTTAATACGTTTTTGTGATTATTAAGACACACACAAAAGTTAAAAATATCACCCTACCATTGTTAAAGTAACATTAATTGATAAAGTTTATGTCATTGTTATGCTTTAATATTCAAACTCAATTCATATCAGATAATAAGCAAAATCACCATGAGAATTATAAACCCATCTTAACAAATAACATGGATACTGAGAAGTCTGAAGAGATGGTTAAATCATTAAAGGTGAGTCTCACAACCAAAGCAGAAGAGTCAGAAGCAGTTCTAGGGGCTGGTTTTGGTGCTCTGCTCTAGGGACATTTTCTTTCACAAACCCAGGAAGTTTTCAGTTACTGAGTAGCTTCTCTCTGATCATAAGTCACACAAGCTCAAATTTTAATTTCAGTATTTTGTGGTTTTAAGTGAGGAATTTATTTTGTTTCATAAAGTTTTCTTTCTTTATTGCTTGTTTATTTTTCTTTTACTTTTTTTGGAGGGAAATCTAAACAATTTAACTCATGCCATAGTGAATTAGTATTATAAGTATATTTTAATTAAGTTTGCTGATCCAAATTTGCCCTGAGAAGGTTGATGTTATATTTTTAGCAATCACTAAATGCTATTATAAACCAAATTTTGTTTTTAAAAATACTGATTCTTATGACTTAAATAGGATTTCACGTTGTTTTTGACTTGCTTATTAAATATGCCAGTGAAGGATGAGGACAAAACAACTATTTGGGTAGAAAGAGAAAAACCTTTTCCCTTGCTAAGGGTTTAAGGAAGGCTCTATTCAGTTGTTCTTTCCTGATGGATTACAGGACGGACTCAGAGCATTCTGTATGGCAGGGAATCAGTCTTACATGTAGTACAGTGTGATGTGTGGATGGATAAACAAGATGTAGAGGGAAGATCATTGGATGATAAATTGTTAGGAGAAAATATCAGAAATAAAAGCAACTAATAATGTCTGTCTATTATGACAATACCACACAGAACTGTTGTGTTAGCTGAATCCCTTGGGCATCACAGAGTTGTCTTTTCTCATACACTCAGGCCCTGTAACAAAATCTTGAAGTCATCATGTGCTTTATCCTCCTCACATGCTCAGAAATTGGCAACCACACATCTTTTTAGTTCCTTCCCAGATATGCCTTTTTGAGAATGTCAATGTTAAATTATTTATTATTTAATTTTTTAGAGTGTGTTCTCACTTATCTATATAATGTTATCATTTTCATGATTTGATACTTCCAAATTTAATTGATACTCAATATTCTATCTTGCACATACTATTGCACATAAACAATTTCTATATCTACATACCTACTGGAAATAATTTTTATTCTTTCCAGTTTTATCAATTATTAATAAACTTCTATATACAGTTATTTTAATGCATACATTTTCGACTCATCTGGGTAAATACTATCAGACATCAGTTCTACCTGATATGATAAAAGAATGCTTAGAATTGCCAAACCTCATCAAAGCAGTTTCATCATGTTGTAGTCCTGTCAGCATTGGGTGTGGCTCTTTATCCTTCATCCTCAGAACTATTTGGTGTCCTGGAGAATCTTCATTCTTCTTCTGTAAAGGAATGTTCTTAAGCAGGCACAATTGTTCTCTCAGTCCTTTGCCCAGAAGACAGAATGCTGAATATCAATCTATACATGGATTCCTCATCTGAGTATATTCTTTGGTGAGGTACCTCTTCTACTTTTTCACTTATCTCAATGTAAACCCAGCTACACTGAACTTGATAGAAAAGAAAGTGTAAAATACCCTCCAACACATTGACACAGATGGCCACCTCCTAAATATAACATCAGTAGCACAGACACTAAGAACTACAATCAGTAAGTGGGACCTTCTGAAACTGAGAAGTTTCTGTAAGGCCAAGGACACTCGGTCACTAAGACAAAACGTCAGCCTATAGAATGGTAAAAGATTTTCACCAATCCTACATATGACAGAGGACTGATCTCTAAAACACATAGAGAACTCAAGAAACTAGAGCCCAAACTCTGAATAATCCAATTAAAAATGAGGTTCAGAACTAGAAAAATAATTAACAACAGAAGAATTACAAACAGCTAATGACTGAAAGACACTTGAAAACGTGCTCAACATCTTTAGCCATCAGAGAAATGCAAATCAAAACAACTTTGAGATAGCACCTTACATCTGTCAGAATGGTTAAAGTTAAAAACACAGATGACAGCCTGTGCTGGAGAGGATGCAGAGCAAGGGGCACACTCCTCCATTATTGGTGGGAGTGTGAACTTGTTTAATCACTCTGAAATGCAGTATGGCAGTTTCTCAAAAAACTGGGACTCAGTCTCCTCAATGATCCAGCAATACCACTATTGTGCCCATACTCTAAGGAAAATTACTCTTTATAATTAAGAGTTAAGAACCAGAAATATTTTTTAGTGGTTAAGAGTATATACAATTTTTTTTAGCTCCAGGGCAACAGACATCCTCTCGAGGCTCTGTGGGTACCTGTAATCAAATCAACTGTACATATCCACACAGACACAGATACACATACACAAACACATTTTCTAAATAAGTCTTTAAATATAATATATAATATTTTAGAGAATCCATAGGAAAGCAAGTCACATGGTGCAGAAATATAAGATCTGATTACAGAGGATCTTAAACATTGAAGTGTATGATGTACAGTAATTTTTATTCATAGTTTGTTGTGAACTACAAAAACCTGAATTGTGATGCTCAATAAATCAAAGTGTAAAATCACAGTGAATGCTCTAAAGAATTTCTCAATTGATCATATGGAATGGTCAATCCATTTATCTAGATATGATAAGCCATTTATAATTAATAAATATATAATTAATCTTGTTATAAGAAACTCTCAAGAACTCAATGTTAAAAAAATTTTGTCAGATAGTGTTGACACACACCTTTAATCCCAGCACTAGTGAGAAAGGGTCAGTTGAGTCTTTGAGTTGTAGGCCAGCCTAATCTATACAGTAAGTTCCCAGCCAGGGTTATATAGAGAAATCCTGTCTTAAAAGACTAAAACCAGTTTTTTTTCTTTTTATTATTTCTTTCCATTGTTCAGAGAGTAGGAAGATAGAACAGAAGAAATATTTTTCCATTTATTTAACATATATTTAATAATTGTGGTTGGCCCTGTTTTAGATTCAGAAAACTGCAGAATGAGTCAGACAAGTATAAAGAACTACTTTAATGTTGGGTCTGTCTGATTATATATTAATATATGCAGCAGGTTCATATAAAAATGTTAAAAATGGAAAATCAACAAATAAAATATAACTAATGAGACAGAGGAACATTAGAAAGCCATTATGAAGAACAAATTTCCCCAAGGAGGGAAAACTCACATAGCACCCAAAGGCTTGAGAAAGTGAAAATGACCATAGTGATCCTTGCTTGCAGAGACTTCCAGAACTATTAAAATTTATTTAAAGAAAAAATCATGGCAAAGGTTGTAGGAAAGACATGAGTTTTGCATATATGGGAAAATATGGAAAACCAGTCCTGTCAGAGCACCTGAGAGGAAGGAGCAGTGACAGCCAACCTCTCAAGTTGCTCAACTTATTTTTTTTTTAAGGAAAAATAAAGAAACAAATAACACCTAAAAATTTCAGGTGCAATATAAAATCTCCTTACATAAGCTCCTCATTAAGCTTCAGACAAACTAAGCAATGAAAAATTTGTAGCACAATATTTTCACAGGTAATTCAATATTAAAACAATAAATGCTAAGCTATAAAATGAGTAGAGAAAACTCTAACTAAATTACAATATTTCCCATGATGATGATTATGAAAGAAAATAAAATATTACCTAATATCTCTTTCCTGTTAATATAACCATGAATTTGGTGGGAAACCTGGATCTTTCTTTACTATTTGACAGCATCTTGCAATCCAAAATAACTACTGACAGAGACAATACTAGTGAGACATCAGTATTCCAATATGAAGTCTGAGTAATACTGGTTTCCCAACGGAAAGGCAAAAAGTAGAGGCATTGCTCTCCCACCCAACTCCACCCCACACTTGAATACTTTTGTTACATGGAACTGAGCATCAGCTGTCTTGAAATTGCTGGAGTGCCGCCATCTTCTCTGAAAAGGACCATGCAACTAAACACAGGCTAGAAACTGCAAATAAGAGAGAAAGTGGTTCTGTGGTTCCAAGAAAAATGGGGCTTTCTGATACTTGTAGATAAAGTCTTAATTGCTATAAATGATTGTATTTGTTAGATAGGGTGTCAAAAATATTTACTACTTCTAAAGGTTACTTTTTTACACCTCATTCTTGTTCTTAATGCAATTGCTCTGTGCTCAATAAATAAACAATAGGGACAGAAACAGACAAAGTTTCTTGGACTCTTATGGAGCCAGGCCAACTCCTGGTGATCATGTTAGGCGAACTCCTAGTGATCATGTTAGACATGTATTGAGGTCAATTTGGTTCCAATTCTCATTGTATAGAATAGGCTTCTGAGATATAGGAGAGTGCAAGCAAGAATCCATGGCCACATAAATCAAAATATGCAAAGAAGAGTTTGACTTGGGCTATAGAAACTGCTTGTAATCACTCCTTGGCTTATGTCACTAGAACTAATGAGCTATTTGATGATTAAGTACAAATACAGGAATTTCATCCTTCACAATCAATATAAAAATGACTTAATGTGGGGTTATGTTCCCCAAAGCTGTATGTACAGTATATACACATTTTATGTACTATATAGTATATTTATATATGTTTATAAAATACCCCATATATATTTACATGAGTATATGTATATTAAATGCATTTAAGTTCAATATGCTTACATTTAGCTCATTATTTTTGAATGAATAATCAATATTAATTGATAGGATGTTGGGTAATACCATAATATTAGTGATAAATAATTCTTCTAGAATCACTGGAATGTTAAATAGCTAAGTGAAACAATTTTTATTCTTTTAGAATGCTATTTTAAGAAAAATAGTGACAGATTGTTAACAGACTAAATTAAAGGACAACTTGCTAATTAAATTTATTGAACACAGTGTGTTTCCATTTGTTTTGGAAATTAGGAGCTGGGCAAACATTTGGACATAGCTTCTGGAGCTGCCAAATGCTGTTTTTGAGTGGGAGGCCTCCATTCACCATCATGGCAGAGTTCCAGTGTCATGCTGATGGAAGAAACTCCCAATACCCACATTCCAGAATGCAAGCAGCTTCAGTCTGTTATTTCAAGGTTGTGATGATGCAGGGAACAGATTTCATAGAAAACAGACTTGGAATAGAAAAATAAGTGGGGACACTCCTTTGATGACCACCACCTCACACATAAAATGTGCTGTCCTATGACATAGTTACATGCTGATTTCCTTAATCTCTAATTGTCATCTTGTGATGTCCCATGAGTCTGTAAATGCATATGATAATGATGTTTCTGTCAGCAAGGCTTCTTAGGATTTCTTCTTAGTGTTTTGACATCATTGTTAAAATGTCAATAAATTTTCACTGTTTTGTTACTATATTAACAAATAAATAAAAAATGTATATACTTAAAAAGTTATATATTTATATATCTACCATATATGCATATAATATTTATACTGGAGAATGATATATAGACAGAAATTCACATACACATAGACACATATATATTATATAATGCTTTTACACAGATAAATTGAATAGATTCCACACAATGTAAATATTTAAATCAATTAATCAATTATGTGAGATACATACTCAATTATTTTAGCATTTGGATTCATTTTCTCATTCTCTGAAAGACTTCCTTTGCATTGTAGTAATATATAAAATAGCTTTCTCACTCAAATGACTACTTTGGAAGGTAAATGATAAATGTCATCTGTGGTGGAAATGTTTTCTGTATGCTGTAAATAAAGGAGTTGTTTTGGCCTATGTGGAGCACCATAGAAGAGAGTGGAGGATCAGAGGACAGACAGGTAGAAGGAGGGTAGAGTTAGCCAGTCTCCATCTGACCCCCGAAGAAGAGACATATAAGGAATCCAAGGGAGCCACGGACTGGTGGGCAATGTGGCAGATAGAATATTAGAAATGGGTTAAATTAAGATGAAAAAGCTACCTAGTAATGTGCTTAAGACATAGGCCAAACAGTATGAAATTAATATAAGTGTATGATTCATTTCTTTGGGGAATAAAAGCTGCCATGGGTCAGGTCAAAACCTCTGGCCCAAAAGGACCTGGAAATTTTCTACAACAGATGGCATCCCAATGTGGACCCCAACACCTGCATAAAGCCTAAGACAATTTAAAAGCTTAAAAAGCATTCTAGACCACTGAAACAGAGGCAAAGTGACTTTATGAATTGCATATCTGAATTGATTTGTGGTACAGAGACAGCGGGGTATTCAGGCTGGAATTTAAAAATGGTGCTCCCATGGCATACAGCTTAAACCTATACTTTTCACCAAAGGCTTAGTATAAATGTGATTGGTTTAAGGTTTCTTCTTATTCTGAAGAGAAAGGAAACAGAGTCAAAAACAGTTTGTCTGGAAGCAACATTTCCTGAGGCCGCTCTTGTTGCTGGCAGTGAGAGAGATGCAGCAGGCATGTCTAAAAATTGAAAAGCCGCCAAAAGGGGTGGAGTCAGCAATCACAGTGATCCTAGCATTTTTATTATTATTATTATGAACAAAGAAGTCACATTTTCTATCTTTGTATATCCTTATTCAAGGTCCCTCCCCCTTCCCTCCACATCAGGTCATTCTCTCTTCTCCACCACTCCCCATCCCCTCACTGGCAGGCGGTAGACCCCAGAAAGATACTAGCATTTTAAAAGCTCTTCTGGTTGGAAAAAGATTAAGAATTCTTAATAAAACAGATTTAGACTCACAAAACCTCTAAACAGAGTACAATGTATGTAAAATAAGCATAGGCTTCACATAAAAAAAGGTAAAGAAAGCCCTTAAAAAGGAGAAATAGGAATAAAGATTTAAAAGGCCATGTAAAGATGGTAGATAAACAGAGAGTCTGGATTATGGTTATTGTGTTTTCTTTTAATTTTTTTAATTTTTAATGAGCTAACTACAAGAAGGCAGTTGATTGCTAAGGCTGCTAAGTTGAACAAACATATATATTTCTTGACTTTGAAATCTGTTTATAAGAATATGTTGCTTGGGAAAAGAGTTTCTGTTTTTGTTTCCACAGAAGATCAAAACCTGTGGATTGGTTCCAGGCAAATGTGGTTTCATTTGCCTAGGCCACCTGAAAATTGTCTGACAGGAAGATCAGCTTTCAAGATGCCATTTAAGATGATCCAGCCTCAACACCCCATGAGATTGCCAGCAAACTTTGTCAGCAGGAAGTAGTAAAAGTAAGAAAACTATGTCCAATTTCCCAAAAATATTGCGTATTAATGTTTGTTTTCCTTATAAATGGTTAATGGTCATAGTCAATCTCTTTCAAAAAAAGGATCAGGGGAAGATATGACATAGGAATGATTAGAAAAGATAAGTGGATTTTGGTTTGTTGATATAAACTTAAGGTCAATTTTGTTATGCTGTATGGATTTTTCTACTCTTGATTAAGGTATGATGCTGATGTAACTCATTTAAAATTGTAATGTATAATTGAGAAATACAGATTAATAGTCATCTATGATAATCAAACTTATAGTCATGTTAGTTAGGTTTTTGTAGGTATACAAAGATATATTTCATTTAGATAGGTAGTCTTCAAACACTTCAAAGACATGCAAAATATGGCATTTAAATTATTTTAAGAGGCAGATAAAGTCTGCCTCTCACCATACCCACAGCTGCTGCTGGGGATTTGCATGGCTACCCACCTCGACCTCAAATTGAGTGAACATATAACTACAGGGGTCCCTGAAGGACAGACTCAGACCCCACCCAGAGGTGAGGAGGGGTTACCAGGCCCAAGCGCCTATATCCCAGCCAGAGAGGGAGAGTTGAACTCCCACCGGTTTCGGTTCCGCTTCTGGGACCAAGTGCTGTCTGCAAAGTCCCAGCACACTCTGTAGCAGGGGTAGATAAAGTCTGCCTCTCACCATACCCACAGCTGCTGCTGAGGGAACTTGCACGGCTACCCACCTCAACTTCCAATTTAGCAAACAGATAACTTCGGGGGTCTCTGAAGGACAGACTCAGATCCTGCCCACAGAGGTGACAGGAGGCACACAAGCCCGAGTGCCACAACTAACCAGGACCCATCTAATCGTGAACCACTGAAGCCATGGGCAAACGTCAGTGCAAAAAATTACATAGTAATACAAAGAACAACATGGTAACTCCAGAAGAGAGTGGTGATCTTACAAATACAAGACCTGAACTGAGCAAGGAAGAGGAAACAGAAGGAAGCAACACCAAAAATTCCTTTTTGATGATCATCAAAGCTCTCAAAGAAGATATGAAAAATAGCCTTAAAGAAATAGAAGAAAATACAAACAAAAAATTGGAAGAGATGAACAAATCTATGATAGAAACATGCCAGGAAATAAAAGCTGAAATAGAAGCAATAAAAAAGGTACAAAATGAGGGAAAGATGGAAATAGAAAACCTGAAGAAAAAAGCTGGAACCACAGATATAAGCATAACTTGCAGAGTCCAAGAGATGGAAGACAGAATCACTGAAGTGGAAGACTCAGTAGCTCAAATAGATATATCAGTCAAAGAAAATAATAAAACTGAAAAAGCCATAACTCAAAATGTTCAGGAAATCTGGGACACCATGAAAAGACCTAATTTGAGAATAATAGGAATAGAAGAAGGAGAAGAATACCAGCTCAAAGGCACAGATAATGTTTTCAACAAAATCATAGAAGAAAACTTCCCTAACCTAAAGAAGAAAATGCCTATAAAGATACAAGAAGCTTACACAAAACCAAATAGATATAAGCTCAAAAAAAAGTCAGCACGACACATTATAATCAAGCCACAAAACATACAGAACAAAGAAAAAATTTTAAGAGCTGCAAAAGAAAAGGGTCAACTCACATATAAAGGCAGACCCATCAGAATAACGCCTGACTATTAAATGGAAACGATGAAAGCTAGAAGGGCTTGGTCAGAAATTATACAGATGCTAAAACAGCATGGCTGCCAATCTAGAATGCTATACCCTGCAAAATTATCAATCACCATAGATGGAGTAAACAAGATATTTCATGACAAAGTCAGACTGAAACAGTATCTATCTACCAATCCAGCACTACAGAGAGTATTAGAGGGAAAACTCCAACTTAAGGACCCCAGATACACCCACAAAATCACAAACAATTGTTGGAGACTGACCCAGGACTATTTAGAATTTCCTGCTTCTTGGATGAAGCGTCCTTGGTAAATTACTAGCTTTGCAAAAACAGGCTTCTTGGAGTCCTTCAAGATTAGGCATCCTTAGTTAGTTACAGACGTGAGCTTCATGGAGTCTCCCATGATAAGGTGTTCTTCGCTAAACTGCAGGCCTTGCAAAAAAACGGGATGTTCTTGGCCCATCATACAATGTACATTTAGATAGGGCTTCAAACAGTAATCAGTCAGCTGCAGAATCATGGGACCAAAGAGATCCTGCCCACCCAGACTTTCTCTGATAATTTTTCACTCTCCTCTTTGGTTAACTCCCCTCTCTCTGCTTCCCCTCCCTGTCTGGAGCCTTGCACCCCCCTCTCTCTGCTCGCCCTCCCCTCCCCTCCAAAAGCACTGCTTAAAAAGCCTCAGCATTCACTCAATAAACAAAGCCTTGACGTGACTCAGACTCTTGTCGTTCTTTATGCGCTTGGCTTTCTCTCTCTCTCCCCCCATTTGCTTCACAGGTTCCCCCCCCTCGAAACCCTCAAATAACTGGACCTGCTGGACAGGGACAAGTGGCACCCAATGTGGGGCTCGAGGTACAGTGGTCATTGGACGACAGAAGAGAAGGAGGCCTGGCCGGACATACATATTTTGGTAGCGGAGCCTGGACAACATCACTTGTGCAACACGGGCTGCCGTGAGGTGAGACTTGTTGTCCCATAAGCTATGGGCAATATACTGTCTAAAGAAATGCTCTTTCTAATGGAGATGAAGAGAAAAATCAGGGATGGGGGGTAAGAGTTAAAAAGAAAGACTTGTTAAGATTTTTCTGCTTTGTGGAGGACAAGTGTCCCTGGCTGGTCATCAACAGTCCAGACATTCACCCGTTGACTTGGAATAAAGTGGGAAAAGACATTAATAAAATGCTCAGAGAAGGGGAAAAAATCCCAGATGTATTTTTTAGCTTTTATGGAATAATAAGGGATATTCTAGCAGATTCAGAAGGGAATGATGGAGCGTCTCATTTATTAGTGCTTGCAGAGGACTTGTTAAATAGTGCATCCTATCCACAGGGAAAAGAGAGTAAGGTAGCTTTAAATAAGGCAGACCAAAAACATGAAAAAACAGTTCAGAAAATTGAGAATCCTAACGTCATTGTACCCAACACAGATGGGCTGGATGGAATAAACCACGACAAGGCAACAGGGGAGGCTGGCTTCCGTGCTCCTTCCCTAGTGGGTGAGCCCGTACTGGGAAAGGATTTGGATTATCCCTTTAATCAGACCTTCCCATCCCATTAAGTATCTGTATCCTGTCATTCACAGAGATAAAGGTGATGATTGGCAGATCCCGCTTCAGAGGCCAATCTAGAGGGGGAGGCAGCCCGCTTTGAAAAGGAAAGATACGATCCACCCAGGGTTCAGACTTTACCAGCCCTCAAGCCATGCCTCCTGGCTGCCAGGGAGTTAAGTGTCTTGCAATGGCCTCCCCCTCCTCTGCCCGATCCACCCGCCTTGTAACCCGGGGTCCACAGCCTGCTTGCCACCAAGGAATCTCTCTTAGGTCAAGTCCAAAGTTTAAGGGAGGTCCTTTCATTAAAAAGAGAGCTTGAGGACCTCACCTGCCCGATTCAAACGTTACAGGCTGACCTCATCGAAACGGCTTCACCCCGTAAAGTGAGTGCAAAAGGACAGGGTTCTCAGAGGCAGGCGCCCACAGTGGCTCTCTCCTTCCCTGTAATGACTCGCTCGACTGATCAGCCTCGAGCAGCAAAGGAGACGGGACAGATAGAAGGGAGCAAAGAGATGGAGGGACAGCCAGATTCATACCAAGATCAAGGGGAGGAACACAGGGAAGAGGACGGTAGAGAAGCTGATGATACAATCTCAGACTCTGAAGAAGAAGCCGAGCACAATGATGAGAGCCGAGCCTTGGCTCTCAAGGCTTTCATATTTTCAAAAAATTAAGGATTAGAGATTTGAAAGATTTACATTTGGCTGTTAAAAATTATGGCATTAATGCCCCATTTACCTTATCAGTCCTGGAAGGGCTTGGGCAAGGAGGTAAACTCCTCCCACATGAATGGAACAAAATTGTCCAATCAGTCCTGACTCATAGCCAATATTTGATCTGGAAGGCCGAATTCATAGACAGGGCTGAAATACAGGCTGCATTAAATAAACACAGCCCGCAGATGGCCTCCTGGTGTGTTAACAAACTGACGGGGCAGGGCGACTTTGAAGGGAAAAGTAAACAGAGAGGCTTGCCTGTGGGACTCCTGGCACAGACCTCTCAAGCAGCTTTAGCAGTGTGGTGAGCTGTTCCCTCCATGGGGTCGGCCAGTACTTCACTGTCCAAAATAATGCAGGGAACTAATGAGCCTTATGCCCAATTTGTAGCAAGATTACTAGAAGCTGCTGAGCGGATTTTGGGAGAGGATAACACTGAAAATATTATGGTTAAACAACTGGCTTTAGATAATGCCAATGCAGCCTGTAGAGCCACTTTGAGGGGCAAGACTAAGACTATGGATCTTAATGGCATGATTAAGTTGTGCAGTGAAGTAGATTCTTTTGATCACAAAATTTCAAAATCCATCAGCTTAGCCACAGGTGTTATCTTTCAGTCAATGGCTGGGAAGCCAGGGGGAGCTAGGAATTGTTTCCGATGTGGGGCTCCAGGACACTTCGCTAGCCAGTGCCCCACCAACCCCAATCCTGGGACTTCCTTCTCCAACTATGCCCCCAATGTAGGTGGGGATGACACTGGGTTAGCGAGTGCTGCTCCAATTATGACAGTAATGGCCAGCCTCTGCCTGCGGTCCAGGGAAATGGGCTGAGGGCCCCGGCCTGGGGCTCTCCTTCACAGTATCCATCCCCATTTCAGCCAAGGGCCAGCAACAACCCTTTCACCAGCTATCAGCAACAGGGGACTACGCGTCTCCAGGGCAGTCCAACTCACCTTGCTCAAACCTGTCTAGAGCCACCCCAGGCAGCGCAGGATTGGACCTCTGCTCCTCCACCACCCAAATTATAACCCCAGAAGAGGGAACAGTAATAATAGAAACTGGGTTTTTTGGCCCTCCCCCACCCGGCATGTTCTTTCTTGTCATTGGCCGAGCTTCTAGTTCTATACAGGGGCTTGAAATCATTCCATCCATTCTTGATGGTGACTACCAAAGTGAAATAAAATTCTTGGCTTCAGCCTCCAGAGACCCAGTTACTATTCCCATGGGTCTACATATAGCTCAGGCCCTGCCACTTCCATTAACTGGGGAATTTCAATGCAAGCATCCTTCCCATGGTTCCTCCCTTCCTGGCTCATCGGACGTATTATGGGTACAGCAACTGACTGAGAGCCGACCCACTTTAAAGCTCCTGCTAGATGGGAAATTCTTCCTTGGCCTGTTAGATTTGGGTGCTGATGCTACTGTTATCTCAAGAAGACACTGGCCTGCTGCATGGCCATCAGAGTCGACAGCCACCCATCTAAAAGGAATAGGACAGACACAAAATACCCTTCAAAGTTCAAAAATATTACAATGGAAAGATCCTGAGGGAAACACAGGGACCGTGAAGCCTTTTGTAGCGGAAGGACTGCCAGTTAATCTGTGGGGTCATGACATTATGACTCAGATGGGGTCATCATGATGAGCCCCAATGACAAAGTGACCCAGATGATGTTAAAAATGGGTTTCCTACCAGGAAAAAGTCTGGGGAAACATGAACAAGGGCCCATGCAACCTATTATGACCCAACAAAAATTAGACAGAAAAGGACTGGGTATGAGTTCTAAAGACCTTTTTTCTTAAAGACCACTGCTCTCCCTGCACACCACGACAGCAATATAATATGGAAATCAGATGACCCGGTGTGGATAGACCAGTAGTCCCTGCCTCAAGAAAAGGTTGAGGCTGCCCTTCAATTAGTGCAGGAACAATTAGACCAAGGTCACCTTGAACCCTCTACTTCCTCATGGAATACTCCTATTTTTGTCATCAAAAAAAGGACTGGTAAGTGGAGGTTGCTACAGGATCTTAGAGAAGTTAACAAAACTATGATGCCCATGGGGGCATTGAAACCAGGGCTACCCTTGCCTGTAGCCATCCCCAGGGGATATGCTAAAATAGTTATTGATATTAAAGATTGCTTTTTTTCTATTCCTCTCCAAACCGCTGATTGTAAAAGATTCACTTTCTCTATTCCCATTACTAATCAGATTGGACCAAATCTGCACTTTCAATGGAAAGCTTTGCCCCAGTGGATGGCAAACTCACCCACTCTCTGCCAGAAATATGTGGCTCAGTCCATTGACCCGATTAGAATACTGTTTCCTGAGGCCTATATTATCCACTACATGGATGATTTGCTGATTGCTGCTGAGACAGTGGAAAAGATGCATCTAGTAGCTTGGTGCAAGCCTTATAAGATAGAGGGTTTAGCATTGCCCCTGAGAAAATTCAGACACAGTTTCCATTTCTGTTTCTGGGGTTCGAGTTACATCCTGAGCTTCTCTATACTCAAAAGATTCAAATCAGGAGGAATACTTTGCTCTGCCTTAATGACTTTCAGAAATTATTGGGAGATATCCAGTGGCTATGGCCTTACTTAAAAATGACAAAAGGAGACATATGTCCTCTTGAGGACATCCTTAAAGGAGATTCTGATCCCCTCTCTCCCTGCCACCTCACCATGGAGGCTGAAAAGTTAATAAAGTTGAGTTGGCCATCACCCAGCAACACATTGGGTTTTTCTCTCCTGCTTTACCTCTGTATTTAATAGTCTTTTCTACAGAATTTGCCTCTAGTGGTCTGTTATGGCAAGAGTCTGTGCCTTTACTATGGATACACCTCCCGATTGCTAAAAGAAGAATCCTTCCTTTGTAACCATTGTTAGTGTGCCAATTAGTGATGTTGGGAATAAGAACCTCCACTAGATATTTTGGGAAGGAGCCTGACGTCACCACTGTCCCATATAATAAAGAAAACGTAGAATGGCTATCTACACATCACCCAGAATGGGCTACACTTGTTTGCTCCTATACCGGAAAATTTGATACCCAAATGCCTAGTAATAAGTTGTTACAATACTTTTCTTTCACCTCTTTCCTCTTCCTCAAAAATACAAAACTGAAGCCCATCCCTGATGCTTACACAGTGTTTATAGATGGATCAAAGAATGGTCAAGCTGTCTATGTCTATAACCAACAACAAAGAATTATAAAAACACCCTTTAATTCTGCTCAATTGGTGGAGCTTTATGCCGCTTTAAAGGTGTTTGAAGCATTTGAGGCACAACCCCTTAACTTGTATTCAAACAGTAGATGTGTGGTGGAGGCCCTTCAGGTCCTGGAAATGGTGCCAGTGATTCAGCCAAGCACCCCAACTTTTGAGATGTTTTCAAAGATTCAGAGATTAATCCACCAAAGGTCAAAGCCCTTTTTTATTGGACACATTCATGCTCATACTGGTCTACCCGGACCCCTGGCACTGGGAAACGAACTTGCAGATGCTGCTACACACTCACCCCTCGTTTTGCTTACAGAGCAAGACCAGATCACGGCTGCCTGCCAGGCCCACCAATTACACCACCTTAATGCCCAGACCTTGAGGCAGAAATACTCACTCACCAGAGAGCAGGCTAGAGAAATTGTCAAAAGCTGTAAAAACTGCCTAATATTTTTGCCTGAGCCCCATTATGGGGCAAATCCCAGGGGGCTTGTTCCAGGACAAATTTGGCAGATGGATGTCACTCATGTCGTCTCCTTTGGAAAACTAAAATATGTACATGTCACCATTGATACTTTCAGCGGGTTTATCAGCACTTCTGCTCACAGTGGGGAAGCCACTAAGGATGTCATTAATCATATGCTATATGTTTTCACTGTGCTGGGACAGCCAAAATGCATAAAAACTGACAATGGCCCCGGGGTACACTAGCAGTAAGTTTAGGCAATTCTGCTTACAATTAGGGATAAAGCATATCACTGGAATACCCTATAACCTGCAGGGACAAGGCATTGTGGAACGAGCTCACCAAACCTTAAAGAATACTATTAGTAAACTCAGCTCACAAGAAACCTTGTTCCCTACGAAAGGAAACCAAAAAATGTTGCTTGCACACGCCTTATTTGTGTTAAATTTCTTAACTTTAGATAACTTGGGAAAATCTGCAGCCGAACATCACTGGCACCCGGAAACTCACCAAGGTTATGCCCAAGCTTTATGGAGAGATCCTATCACTAGTGTATGGAATGGCCCAGACCCAGTGCTAATCTGGGGAAAAGGATCTGCATGAATCTTTGACACCAAGGAAAATGGGGCACGTTGGTTGCCTGCAAGATTAATTAAATCCTATTTGGGGAATATGCCAATAAAAATACATAATCACCTTGGGTCCAGGAATTAGTCCTGAGACACATTTTTTTTTCTTTGCAGGTGCCCCTGTGACTGATGGAACGAAAGGGACCATGAGTGACTTCATCGCTTCTTCGGCATGCCCCGAGATCTGGACGACTCGCCCCTATCCTCTCTCTCTCCTTTTAATTTTGCTTACCATCCCTATGACCAGAACCAGCCCCCATGCTATTAAGAAACTCACTTGGCAAATTGTCTTGCAAACTGGAGAGGTGGTCTGGCAAACAACTGCCAACCTTGCCCCTTTTTCTTGGTGGCTGAGTCTGACCCCTGATTTTTGCCAATTGGCTGCAGGATTAGATAGCTGGGACATCCCAGGCAAAAGCATCACCGAGTTAAATATAAGCCATGGTAGTTCCCCTCAGAGCCAGCACGCTCATGCTGGGTGTAGCAGCCCTGCTGCATGCTGTCAACATGCTCAGTCTGACTTTTACGTCTGTCCCAGAGATGGTAGAAGATCTGTCTAGGTATATAAATGTGGAGGATTTGAAAAATATTTTTGTGCCTCATGGGGATGTGAAACAACTGGGAGTGCCTACTGGCATCCTTCATCCTCCTGGAATCTGATTACTTTCAAACAAAAATATAGCAAGGTATATACGGGGGTCAGTGGATGCTACTGGAACAATATACCAAAATCCCTTATGCAAGGACTGTCACTTCCCCTCAATATCACTTTTACTGAGCAAGGAAAAGCCTTCTCAGGTTGGGTTGCAGGTTGCACTTGGGGCCTCCGATGGCATTTGAATGGCTGGGATGCAGGAGTTACTTTCAAAATAAAAGTCCTCATAGAGAATCTCAGATCCACCTCTGTTGAACCCAATCCGGTCCTCCCTGACACGCAGAGCAAAATCCTCCCTGATTCTCTGAACGAAATTCAGGCCCCACACAAAGTAGCCACCATATAGAGACCTAGCATTCCTAGTCCTCGAACCAGCAACACCCCCCTCCTAACAGCTCAGCCTGAAGAAAATAGATTGTTCAACCTGGTACAAGGAGCATACATGGCCTTGAATGCTACAAATCCAGATAAGACCCAAGACTGCTGGCTTTGCCTTATTTCTGGTCCCCCTTATTATGAGGGAATCGCCTTTCAGTCTGCTGCCAGCAACCTCTCCTCCCCTAGTAACAGGTGCCAAACAAACGCTCACAGACTGACACTTCCTGAGGTCACTGGGCAGGGATTGTGTCTGTGTACTATACCACCAACCCACCAATGTTTCTGGAACCAGACACTAATACCTACCAAGGGAGCTACTATCTTGAGGCACCAAATGGGTCCTACTGGGCCTGCAACACTGGATTAACTCCCTGTGTGTCTGCTCAGATCTTTAATAACACCCCTTAATTCTGTGTACTTCTTCAGCTATGGCCTCGTGTCACATATGATGAAGAAAGTTCAGTGATAGAATTCTTTGAACACAGAGGCAGATATACTCAGAGCCTGTATCTATGACCATTGCTCTATTGCTAGGTATTGGAGGTATCGCTGCAGGTATTGGCACCAGGACCACCGCCCTTGTTCAAAACAACCACCTGATGCAGCTCCAGATGGCTATGACCACCAATCTATAGAGGCTATAGAAAAATCTATTTCAGCCCTTGTGAGATCACTTACTTCACTTCTGAGGTGGTACTTCAAAATAGGAGAGGTCTAGATCTGCTATTTCTAAAGGAGGGAGGATTGTGTGCAGCCCTCAAGGAGGATTGCTGTTTTTATGCCGACCATACCAGTGTTGTTAGGGAGTCGATGGAAAAATTGAGAGAGATTGGCTCAAAGAAAAAGGGAATTTAAAAATCAACAAGGATGGTTTGAAAATTGGCTACAAGGGTCCCCTTGGCTCTCTACCTTGATGCCCACCATTCTAGCCCCTTTAATTGTCTTTCTCCTTCTCATTTCTTTTGGTCCCTGGGCTTTTCAGTGGTTGACTCTATTTATCAAAAGTCAGATTGATTCAGCCTTACCACAACATATTTCAGCTCATTATCATAGATTAAATACAGAAGAGAACAGCCAGAAGACTGCTCAAAGACTCAGGTTTGTTGTCCTCGGGTCCTAAAACCCCCTGGGGGTCCTATTAGGACCATGATGGAGATGCCCCACACAGACCCCTCGACTCGGGCAAGGCTGCCCCTGTGTGTGGGAGAAACTTCAGGCATAGCTGGAGTGCAGCCGAGACTGCACAGGCTGGGGACAGGAGTGCCCCTATAACCCGAGAGTCTGGATTACATGCCTTGTTGCATAATGGTTGTGCAGTAATAGCCTGATGCTCAGCAATTTCTATTCCCTCCAAAAACTGCACAGTCCGCTGATTCCTGCACCATGGGGATGCCTGTGGTGTTTGAATCTGGGGAGACATCGCCTCCTATACCTCTCTGCTTAGCTTAGAGGGATGGGGTCTCTGTGATCCTCCAGAAGCCATTTCTTTGGACCCACCAGACCCCTTGAAGGCTCGATCGCATAGACACAGTGCATTTTTTTTTTTTTTTTTTTAAGAAAGAAGGGGGAATATGTTGGAGACAGACCCAGGATTATTTAGAATTTCCTGCTTCTTGGATGAAGTGTCCTTGGTAAATTACTAGCTTTGCAAAAACAGGCTTCTTGGAGTCCTTCAAGATTAGGCATCCTTAGTTAGTTACAGACGTGAGCTTCATGGAGTCTCCCATGATAAGGTGTTCTTCGCTAAACTGCAGGCCTTGCAAAAAACGGGATGTTCTTGGCCCATCATACAATGTACATTCAGATAGGGCTTCAAACAGTAATCAGTCAGCTGCAGAATCATGGGACCAAAGAGATCCTGCCCACCCAGAATTCCTCTGATAATTTTTCACTCTCCTCTTTGGTTAACTCCCCTCTCTCTGCTTCCTCTCCCTGCCTGGAGCCTTGCACCTCCCTCTCTCTGCTCGGCCTCCCCTCCTCTCCAAAAGCACTGCTTAAAAAGCCTCAGCATTCACTCAATAAACAAAGCCTTGACGTGACTCAGACTCTTGTCGTTCTTTATGCGCTTTGCATCCTCTCTCTCTCCCCCCATTTGCTTCACAGGTGCCCCCCCCGAAACCCTCGAATAACTGGACCTGCTGGACAGGGACAAGCAATCAATAATTCCATAGAAGAATACCCTAGAGAAAGGAAATACAAACAAGTTACCACCAAAAATGGCAGGAAATAAGAATCAATGGTAACTAATTTCCCTTAATATCAATGGTCTCAACTCTCCTATAAAATGTCACACACTAACAAGATGGATACAGCAACAGAAGCCATCTTTCTGTTGCCTACAAGAAACACACCTCAACCACAAAGACAGACACAGACTTAGAATAAAGGGTTGGGAAAAGATTTTCCAGTCAAACAGCCCTAAGAAACAAGCAGGGATTGCAATCCTAATATCTAACAAAGTAGACTTTAAGCTAAAATCAGTTAAAAGGGACCAAGATGGTCACTACTTATTCAACAAAAGAACCTCAGGAGGTATCACCATCCCTGACTTCAAGCTATACTATAGAGCTACAGTAATAAAAACAGCCTAGTACTGGCATAAAAACAGACTTGTGGATCAATGGAATAGAATTGAGGACCCAGACATTTACCCAAAAAAACCTATGAACATCTGATCTTTGACAAAGAGGCCCAAAATATTCAATGGAAAAAAGATAGTATATTTAACAAATGGTGTTGGCATAGCTGGATGGAAGTGTGTAGAAAAATGCAAATAGATCCGAGCCTGTCACCCTGCACAAAAATCAAATCCAAGTGGATCAAAGACCTCAACTTAAACCCAGCCACTTTGAACTTGATAGAAAAGAAAGTGGGAAATACACTTCTACAAATTGGCACAGGCCATCACTTCCTAATTATAACACCAGTGGCACAGACACTAAGACCAACAATCAATAAGTGGGATCTCCTGAAGCTGGAAAGCTTCTGCAAAGCCAAGTACACTGTCAATAAGACAAAACGGCAGCCTCCAAAATGAGAAAAGATTTTCACCAACCCTACAAGTGATGGAAGACTGATCTCTAAGGTATATAAAGAGCTCAAGAATCTAGAGTCCAAAACCTTGAATAATCCAATCAAAAAATGGGGTACAGATCTAAAAAGGGAATTTGGAGCAGAAGAGCTATGAATGGCTGAAAGGCACCTGAAAAAGTGCTCTTCATCTTTAGCCATCAGCGAAATGCAAATCAAAACAACTTTGAGATACCACCTAACACCTGTTAGATTGGCTAAGATAAAAGGCACGGATGACAGCCTATGTTGGAGAGGATGCAGAGCAAGGGGAACACTCCTCCATTGTTGGTGGGAGTGTAAGCTTGTTCAGCCACTTTCGAATGCAATATGGCGATTTCTCAGAAAATTGTGAATCAATCTCCCCAAGGACCCAGCAATACCCCTTCTGTGTGTATACCCTAAAGAGGCACATTCACACTCCAAAGGTATTAGCTCAACTATGTTCATAGCAGCATTATTTGTAATAGCAAGAACCTGCAAACAACCTAGATGTCCCTCAACTGAAGAATGGATTAACAAACTGTGGTACATCTACACAATGGAGTACTACTGAGCAGTAAGAAAAAATAATATTCTAAAATTCGCAGGCAAATGGATGGATTTGGAGAATATCCTCCTGAGCGAGATATCACAATCTCAGAAAGATAAGCAGGGGATGTACTCACTCATTACTGGTCTCTAAACAAACAAACAAGAAAAAAAGCCAAGCATGCCCAAGCTGCAAACCACAACCACTGAACAGCTTGGGATCAGGGACACCCTGGACTGATCCTTCAAATCCCACTCCAACTATAGGAACACCTGACTCACTCTTGAGGGAGGGTGGACAAAGCTGTATTTGGCCAGGAGTGGAGACTTATCTAAGCATTATTGGGTCAGTGGGACCTTAGGAGTGTCTGCTTCCTGCCCAGGGAGAGGATGGGAAGTTGCGGAGAAGAAAAAAATGACCTGATGTGGTGGGAGGGGGAAGGGACCTTGAATAAGGATATATAGGAATGGAAAAAAAAATTCAGAGGGAAAGTTGAACACAAAGTGAATATATGTGTAGCAATCTTATTTGCATTATCACCCTTGATAAGTCATGTTTATGATTTTTGTCTTCTTTATAGTTATTGTTAACTTTTCAGCATTTTAAATTCATTTTACTGTTTTTCTTGAAAAATACAAAATAAATAAGAAATAAAATAAAATAAAAAATTATTTTAAGAACTTAGACTTTTCTGGACAGTGAGACAGGTCTGCTCCTGGCAGCACCAATGTATTTAAAAGAAATGATGGGCACTGAAGAAACTTCATGTAGAATTTACTTTGTGGCAAGAGTTAGACACTGGACAAGAAACTGTTCTACTATTGACTGCTTGATAGTATGCTGTATAAACTGGACATGCAGGTTCCATAGAAATGTGACCTCTGAACTTTGGCAGAAGAAGCCAAGATGGTCCTTCAGGTTCCTGCTTTACAGAAAAAATTTTGAGACATCCTTTAGGACACAAGGAGAAGTTACTGATGGACTGTGATTGATTTCCTGCATCACTGAAGGGTATGCCAGAGATTTTGGGCCTATAGGCTGAAGATGATGTCCCAACATTATAAAGAAACTTTTGGTGACTGTACAGGCAGACAGGTGTCATCTCTGTCATTTTCTAGATTTTGGAATTTGCTTAGCTTACATTTCCTGTTTGTTTGGGTAATATTATATCCTTCTGTGGTCTTTGATGTAGTTGAAGATTTAAGAACTATACGTATAGTTTTTCTTAGATATTTTAAAAGGTATATTAGATATAAAGCTTTAGACTCACAAGGATAAGGTAGATAATGGAATGTTTTCTTTATATTAGTTAATTACAAATAGACTAGATATTGTAACTGTAATTTTTGCTTGATAGCTGCTCTGTTGTATATAATTTTGCTATATGGAAATTGAAACCTCCTTTTTTGATTAGACAGAAAAGAAGAAATGTGGTGGAAATATTCACTGTATACTGTAAATAAAGGAGCTGTTTTGGCCTATGTGGAGCACTGTAGAAGTGGGTGGAGGATCAGAGGACAGACAGGTAGAAGGAGGGTGGAGTTAGCCAGTCTCCATCTGACCCTCAAAGAAGAAACATATAAAGAATCCAGGTGATACATGGGCCAGGCGATGTGGCAGATAGAATACTAGAAATGGGTTGAATTAAGATGAAAGAGCTAGCTAGTAATGTGCTTAAGACATAGGCCAAACAGTATGAAGTTAATATAACCACTTGATTCATTTCTTTGGGGGATAAAAGCTGCCACCGGCCAGGTCAAAACTTCTGGCCCAAAAGGGCCTGGAAATTTTCTACAACAGTCATCATCACAGTATCTAGGATTTGAATACTCAGTCCCCAGGACTTGGCTGTTTGGGAAAGATTGGATCTAGCCTTGTGGAAGAAGCATGCCTATGGTGGTTGTACTCAAGTTTTCAAACTGTTTTCTTCACTTTGTCTTGATCATTTCTGATTTCTGTTTGTTACTCAAGATGTAAGTTCTCAATTGCTGTCCCACTTGTCTGCTATGTATTAGTACCTCTGCTCTGACATCATAGGTTCTAACCTCCTGGAACCACTATCCCCAGATAAGGCTTTCCTTCTATAAGTTGCCTTGGTGATGTTCTCTTATCACAGCAATACAAAAGTAGCTAGTGAAGCTACTCTCTCTTTTCATTTCTCTATCTTTTCATTTCTCTATCTTTTCATTTCTCCAGTGAACTTAAAGGGCTGTATGTGGATTTGTGTTCATATTTACATCCTCTAGAATGGTAGTATCTCTTAGACACTGTTTAATATTTAATACTTCGAGTCACAGATGGCTTTTTTAGATGCTCATTGGAGGCTCAGTGACCTAACTAAGTGTACATAGTTATGAATTCTTTGTGAACTGAATTATATCCTAATGAAAATCAAACCATATGCATAATGGATGACTCATCTTAAATTCTTGTTAACTGTGAGCACCACAGGATAAGATTAGCTTCACCATGTAATTTAATTCCTTGGGTCCTCCACTATGATTACACAGTTTAATCTGGAAAGTTACAAAATTACATTTAATAGTCAAATTCAATGCCTTTTAAATTATTTTGACAAAACAAAGTCATTGGATCAGCAATGAACTAAGTATATTCTGGTTATTATGTTTGATCCCAACATAATGTGACCTCTGGGGGACCATATAATTACAGTACAAAATTTTAAAAATTTAATCTCAAGGACTGGGAAACATTTCCTAGCATAATAGTTAAATACAAGTGGTAGATACTTATAGTTATTTTACACTTTTAATAATTACATTCCACTAAATATCATTCAGTTTGTCAAATACCAAGAAAAATTACAAAAAGTTTTGAGCAAAATGATTTCTCCCACCCCTGAAACGGAAGATCTGGAAAGTTACATGGGCTTCCTTGCTACTTGGTAGTGAACATTTTATTGAAGTGCTAACAAATTTTAAGAAGAAAAATAGTACTTATCATCAATAGACTTTTACCTGGAGAAATATGAACAAATATATTCTTATTTCAGATAGTGAAAAGAAGACAGATCAAACCACAGTTCAATCCTTTTTTGGTTTTCTTAATAACTGTTAAGTGTTTGCTTAGAGAATCGTGGATAATTAAATGCACTAGAATTACCATAAACCCATCACAGTATGGGTGATGATACATTAAAATGTATCCTTGTGAGGAGAGGTTTGATCAGCCTTATTGACTTCCCATGGGAGGCCTTTTTCTCTTTGAAGAGTGAGTGGAGGGTTTGGGGAAGATGGGGCTTGAGTGTGAAGAAGGGAGAGAAGGGAAACTGTGGTTGGTATAAAAAATTTAAATAACACTAATAATAAGATGCAACACTGCAGCTCCCTACACAATGTTCAGGCAGGTGAATAATTCAAAGTTTTCTTTCCTAGCAGTCGTTACCTTGAGTTGTAAGTTTCAAGAACTTCCTAAGACTGGTGAATTATTTTGTCGGACTTGTAAGTTTTCTTAACTTCCTGAATCTTAATTATCCACTACTAAATAGAAAGCTTAAATTTGGAGGGCATTATCCACTTACCCTTAAAAAGTGTGTTAAGTGGCCAAAGGGACTTCTGTCTCTCATCAGTTGACTATCACTTTATACCTAAATGGATGGGCAATAAGACTGTTCATGTTTTGTACTCCTGGAAAAGTTTTAGATTTTCACTGTATACGATGGTGGTTCTTTCTTAAGTTATACTTAGAAACTTTGCTCAACTTCTACTTTTATTTAATAATGAATGGTAAAATAATTTGCTTGTTCTATAAACCATTACATTGTTATTTGTATTGTTTCTGAGAGGGCAACTGAGCATAAAATAACTTTCTTTATAATATAGCACCAAACCTTTATATATCATATTTAATTTAAATTATCAATACCAAACTTGTCTATAAGTATATTAGAAAATATGTGGTTTGACACAGTTATTCAGGTATTTTTAATTGTTTACATAAGTTTAAGCATACATCACGGGCTGTCCTAGATTATGTCTCCTAGGTGTTAGTGCCACTCCAGCTTGCCCTCTGGGCACGTCCGTGCATCTTCAGCATTGCTCTGCTGCTGCTACGCCCTTGCCTGCAGAGCCCATTCACAGGGCACACCCCTAGTCCTGTCTACATGCTCACCCTTACTTTAAAGAGAAACAACACGTGGCAGAGATTCTTTTTTCTCTGTCCCCTCCTTCTCTCTCTCTCTCTCTCTCTCTCTCTCTCTCTCTCTCTCTCTCTCTCTTCTTTCTCTCTCCTTCTCTCTTCCTCCACCCTTCCCTGGATATCCAGATTGCCCAATAAAACCCTAAATAACACCCTAGCAGCATGTTTTGTCTTTCCACGAGCAAAATACTAACACTAGGCTTTTTTGAAATTTCTGATCCTCCTGCATCAGCTTCACAACTGATTGGTCACAGGCAATGTCACCAAAAACAGGAGTTTATTGTGATTGGTTTTATGCCTATACCTCTAACTATTACATTTAGAATAATGTTACCTTTATTGTGATGCTTAAGCAAATTAGTTATGAAAGTGAGTCTTAAAAAGCATTTTATAATAATGTATTTACTTTGGAGAGAGAGTTGAACAGCTCAGAGCACTGGCTATCTAGCTTCCAGGGCATAGGCACATATTTGGTGTACAAACATACTTACAGTTACAACACCCAAACAGGTAAATTATGTTCATATTTTATAACAAAAAATGTAAAGTGAAAAGAAAAGCTTCTGATTGGCATAGATATATTGACACAACACATTCCAGACCACTCTTCATTCACAGAAATGAAACCTCCAACTGTATATAACTTTTACTCAAATTCTGTGTTGATGATTTTGAAAGAATAAAAACAAAAGTAATGATGCTGCAGTTGGCAGCTATGATTTTATGTGTTTATCTACTTTCTCCTAAATATTATCTTTGAACAAGTTTTTCATGTTGTTAGAATCAGTCCATGTTGTTAGACTTAGTATGAAAACACTCAAGTATCATTTCAGTAGAAACAGGTATTGTTCCAATGTTTAATAAACCCAGCAATGCAAGCTTAACACAAAGTGTTTAGTGAAATCAGAGTAGTAAATACTGCTCAAATACACAAAAATTATTACATGCTAGGACTATGTATGCCAGCAGAACAAATGGCATGCACATAAATAACAGAAAGCTGGGTTGAGTGAGGTTATCTTTCATGTTTTGGAGTTCTGAACACAGAAGAAAACATTTACAACAGTATGTTAACTATAAAATCTCTAATTTGTATGACTCTTAACCTTATGTAAATAATAATTATTGGTGGAAGTAACAGGAATATAAGGCAAGTTTTCTATTTACATAGGAACTTTTGAACTTTAAACATCAATTTACGTCATAATGGCATATTGTGGAGACTATTGTAGGACACAAGCTATTTAGTGAGCTCAAATTCATCAATATTACGTGAATATTCTTGTAAGTACTAAAAAATGTATTCAGATCAATAATGTGTCCCAATATTGTTCAAATAAGTCATTTTTGTCTGAGAGATTGGAACTCGGGACACTTTAGGTAAAATCATTTCCTGACATTTAAAATTTTTTTTTTAAATAATTGTATTGGTGAATTCAAGAGTATCTGTATTTCAGAGAAGATTCTCTGGAATAAATGATAAGAATTTAGGAAGAAATGAGTAATTTAACAGAGAAGTCATAAATCACTATTTTTACAGATGGACCTCAATAGATCAATGAGTTTTTTGCAAACAGAAGAAAAAGCATTTAAAATCATTGAAATTGATAAGAAAAGTATTGGTATTGGTAAAGGAAATATGTTACATGTTTGAAATTCCAAAGACTCATATTTGCTTTATTCTTTCTTGTGTGCATATATGTGGGTATTGTGTATATATATACATATATATATGATATGAATTTATATATAGCCATACATATAAAATGTCCTCATGTATGAAATTGCTAAAAAGTAAAACAAACATTAAAAATGAGTTAGTCTGCTGTAGTCTACTCTTCTTCTATAGTAAAATAAACACATTTTTACTCTTAGTATATGACACATATACTAGATGTGAAATATTTTCTTATAATCATGTTAGTTGATACCTTATTTAGATTATATCACAATTTTCCCATTGGTTACTTTATTGTGAGTAGCAAACAATCTCTTATCACATAAACTCTCTTGTTCTAGCCAGTTGAATTTAAAAAAATTAAGGGAATTTTGTTATAAACAACTCTTCAGCATTGTTACTCTTTGTATTTGTAGAATGCTTACCTATTATAACATAAATATTTTTTTCCTTCTTTATTTCGTATTTAACAAAAAAACAGTTACATAAATTTAAAATGAGGAAAAATTAACAATAACTATAAGGAGGATAAGAATCATAAGCATAGCTTATCAACGGTGGCAATGCAAATAAGATTGCTACACATATATTTATTTTGTGTTCAGCTTTCCCTCTGAAATATTTTTTCCCATCCCTGTATATCCTTATTCAAGGTCCCTTCCCCCTCCCACTACATCTTGTCATTTTTCTTCTCCGCAACTCCTCATCCTCTCCCTGGGCAGGGAGCGGAGAGTCCTATGGTCCCACTGACCCAGTAATGCTTGGATCAGTCTCCACTCCTGGCCAAATCCAGTTTTGTCCCCCCCTCCCTCATGGCCAAATCCAGTTTTGTCCCCCCTCCCTCAAGAGTAAGTCTGGTGTTACTATAGTTAGAGTGGGGTTCGAAGGGTCAGTCCAGGGTGCTTCTGATCCCAGGCTGTTCAGTGGTTGTGGTTTGCAGCTTGGGCATGCTTGGCTTTTTTTCTTGTTTGTTTGTTTAGAGACCACTAGTGAGTGAGTACATCCCCTGCTTATCTCTCTGAGATTGTGATACCTCACTCATGAGGATATTCTCCAAATCCATCCATTTGCCTGCGAATTTGAGGATATCATTTTTTCTTATTGCTGAGTAGTATTCCATTGTGTAGATGTACCAGAGTGTGTTAATCCATTCTTCAGTTGAGGGACATCTAGGTTGTTTGCAGGTTCTTGCTATTACAAATAATGCTGCTATGAACATAGTTGAGCTAATACCATTGGAGTGTGAATGTGCCTCTTTAGGGTATACACACAGAAGGGGTATTGCTGGGTCCTTGGGGAGATTGATTCTAAGTTTTCTGAGAAACTGCCAAACTGCATTCCAAAGTGGCTGGACAAGCTTACACTCCCACCAACAATAGAGGAGTGTTACCCTTGCTCCGCATCCTCTCCAACATAGGCTGTCATCCGTGCCTTTTATCTTAGCCAATCTAACAGGTGTTAGGTGGTATCTCAAAGTTGTTTTGATTTGCATTTCTCTGATGGCTAAAGATGAAGAGCACTTTTTCAGGTGCCTTTCAGCCATTCGTAGTTCCTCTGCTGAGAATTCCCTTTTTAGATCTGTACCCCATTTTTTGATAGGGTTATTCAAGGTTTTGGACTCTAGATTCTTGAGCTCTTTATATACCTTAGAGATCAGTCTTCCATCACTTGTAGGGTTGGTGAAAATCTTTTCCCATTTTTGAGGCTGCCGTTTTGTCTTATTGACAGTGTCCTTGGCTTTGCAGAAGCTTTCCAGCTTCAGGAGATCCCACTTATTGATTGTTGGTCTTAGTGCCTGTGCCACTGGTGTTATATTTAGGAAGTGGTGGCCTGTGCCAATTTGTAGAAGTGTATTTCCCACTTTCTTTTCTATCAAGTTCAAAGTGGCTGGGCTTAAGTTGAGGTCTTTGATCCACTTGGATTTGATATTTGTGTAGGGTGACAGGCTCAGATCTATTTGCATTTTTCTACACACTTCCATCCAGCTATGCCAACACCATTTGTTAAATATACTTATCTTTTTTCCATTGAATGTTTTGGGCCTCTTTGTCAAAGATCAGGTGTTCATAGGTTTTTGGGTTAATGTCTGGATCCCCAATTCTATTCCATTGGTCCACAAGTCTGTTTTTATGCCAGTACCAGGCTGTTTTTATTACTGTAGCTCTATAGTATAGCTTGAAGTCAGGGATGGTGATACCTCCTGATGTTCTTTTGTTGAGTAAAATTGTTTTGGCAATCCTGGCTTTCCTGTTATTCCAAATGAAATTGAGTATTGTTCTTTCAAGGTCCAAAAAATATTGTATTGGGATTTTGATAGGCAGTGCATTGAATCTGTAGATTGCCTTTGGTAGAATTGCCATTTTTACTATGTTGATCCTACCAATCCAGAAACATGGGAGAGCTTTCCATTTTCTGATATCCTCTTCAATTTCTTTCTTCAATGATTTAAAATTTTTGTCAAATAGGTCTGTTACTTCTTTGGTTATAGTTACTCCAAGGTA